>NSMO01001250.1:0-12428 GCA_002588565.1 Coelastrella sp. UTEX B 3026
TATCACTGCTGCAGCCTGGCCGTCTGTCAGTGCCGTCTGGTGCATGCAGCTTTACTGTATGACACATTGTGAGTGGATCGCTGTAGAAGGTATCCTGCAACACAGTCTATTAGACACCGCAGGTTGTGCACCTCTGAATGTATCTTACGGATGGAGCTGTTCCCGCCACCCTATGTCAGTATGGCCTTGAAGCAGCTCATGGACTGTGCTGTAGCCTCCTGCGGCCGATTCAGACTTTTTGTATTGTCTTGCCTTTGCGAGCTGCTGTTGGCCGGCGCTGGGTGTGCCGCGGGGGTTTGTTGCTGGTGCTACAGGCAATAAGTAGTGGTGGTGCTTTAAATGTTGTGTCTTGGCTGTTCTGTCAGGCACCATATGCATTGCTCTTCAGTAAAGAGACTCGTCTTCAGTAAACAGAATCGTCTTGTATGCATGCACCCCTTGTGACTTTATCCATCTGTGGCAGCCTACACAGTGTGCGGTTGATGGTTGTTGGTCCACCAGTAGGCATGGTGCAGCATGAGGAATGTGTTCAAGAGCTTTTCATTGTATGGGCCGAGTACATGCTATCGCTTCAAGTTATGGGAGTGTGCAGCTGCACTGATGCAGGCCTGTACACTGCTGAATTGGCCATGACTGTTGGACCAAGGAAGTGCATGCATTACACGTCGCTCGAGCTTGCACTGGTTCTGACCAGAGCTCGTTGAATTTGTCTGTGGCGCAGAGGTAGCACTGCTGTCCTCATGATCAGGGCCTGAAGCGCCGAAACCATGTTACCGGCACGCATGTGCCGGCCATGCAGACGCGATTTGCGCGCTGATAAGTACTTTTTGGGCACAGTTTCTTAAGTGAATAGATAAGAGAGGTGCTTTATAGTGCCAGTTGCTGTTCCTGGAAGCCGTGGCCACGGCATGCATTGTCGCGCCGAGATCTCTAGAGGTGAGTGCTTACGACCCGAAGACTAACAGCCGTATCCAAGCCGGAGTGGGTGACTTTCCTTCGTTTCGGGGACGCCGAATCTGCAACGCGCAGGTGGCCTTCCGTTTTGGGCCGACCTTCCGGCCCAATTGGGCCAGGGTGCCGGCACGCATCCCATGCTCAGCGACGGTTCCATGCCAAGCGCGTCATCATACGTGCTCGTCATACGTTTATAAGGCTATCCCTTAGTCTGGTCGCCTCACAATGACAACTCGTCGACATGTATAGACAACAGCAGCACCGACAGCTGCGGATGCAGCAGCAAGTGAAGGACGTCCTGGCCGCATGCGCAATGAAACCATTAGCGTGGCTACTTTGTGTTGCTTTCGCTGCATGCTTGCTAGGCTTCATAGCTGGCAAACACATAGCGCATGCGGGCCGGAAGCTACTGGTGGTCCCAGGCTCGCTTTGGAGCGCAGGCAGTACTAGCACAGGATTTCGCATCCTCAAAGTGCTGAAGAAAGACTCTCAAGGAGTCCATGTCCGCATCTACTCCAACGTCTTTCACGAGAAGCCCATGGCAGTACCATCGGACCTTCAGCTTTATGCAATTGATGCGGATGGTGGAAAGCCCACAGGCGTAGGCCATTTGCCGCTGTCCTGGGCGTCCTTCTGGAGCTCTCGGCCCACATTAGTTGACTTTGGCGACGTGGATACCACTGAGTTGGAAGGGTATGAAATCTGGAGGCAAGCCAAAGGTGGCTACTTCTGAAGTTAGCTGTGGGTATGCTGGATGTGCGCTTTCCACTAGCTGTGAGGAGCTATCAAGCCCATGACATCTTCTTTCCTAAAAACCCAAGGTCAGCAGCAGCATCCAGCAATCCAGGCCCATTCACTCCTTGGCCGGCCACTCCATTTGCTGAAAGCGGATTGTCTCTTGTAAATCCTGCACATAGCCAGTATACTGTTCGCTTGTGTTTCATGTTGCGATTGTTGATCTGTACTTTCCATGGGATTGCATCGCATATAATATCAGCGTGTCTGGTCCAAGCGAGTTCAAAGTGACTAAGTTGCTGCACGGTAAACTGCCAGGACATTTGTACCTCCATTGTGGTATGCTGTATGGCATCATAGGCCTGTTCCAGCCTGTGCTCGTGTATGAAGCGATGCTCGTAGAAGCCTCAAGCTGAGGTTGCAGATAGCCCATGGCATAGATCAGGTCCTTAGTATGTCAGCAGTGGAACTTCAACGCTTCAAACACGCCATCTGCGTAGATGCATGCATATGTTGTTTCATTAGTGTCGCAGCAGCAGCTGACTGCTGGCGTGAGCCCAGTGTATTGCCCTTGAACCCGACTTTATCAGACGGATGGTGATTATATACTAGTGCTGCTGTTGCTGAAGCCCTGAAAGCTTGGAACCAGGCGTTGAGCTATGTGTTCTGCCAGGCGTTGAGCTATGTATTCTGCCAGAACCTGTAACGTTAACAGGCAGACATTGCAATTAAGATCATGTTTTTATTGGATTGCTGAGGGAGTTGAACATTGTTGTTGATGCAACGATTGCGCATTTGGAGTTGACTCTTTAACCCAGGCTGGTGCTGTTGCACATGCAAAGCCTGGGTGAGTTGGTTATGCCATGAACCACATTTCCAATGCTCAGAGGCAGCAAGCAGCCAAAGCATATTCAAAAGCACACTGAGCCACTGGCACTTCACTGACATTAGCTCAGTCACGGCAGCTGCATTCCCATGCTTGATGCTGCAGTTGGGTTGAATGCAAGATCATGCTTGTGACGTGAACAGAACTGTTAGTGATTTGGACTACACCGGTGGTACCATTGAGGTCATGGGTCATGGGTCAGCCTCAGTGACCCATTGGCCCCCAGCGTAGCTAACCTGTGGCTTGCTACAGTGGCCATCTGCCAGTCAGGGCTCTGCGGGAGAGTACAGTTCACATCGGAACACTGTGGATGTGTAAGATATGTGCTATAGTGTGCTAATTGTCAGGCTATGCCCCTGTACCAAGCAGTGCTAAGGACCAACCTACAGTAGCTCGACCCTTTATGCAGCATACAACAGGGTTTAGCAAGCTGGCTAGAAAGTCGTGCATCCCTTTAATGCTGAACATATTCCATGTGCATTTAATTTGCTTTGATGCTGCAGCAGCAGCCTGAATGCTAGCGATCACACCACGCCATCATGGTGAGAATGTTGAGTGAAAATACCCTTGTTTGCTTGGGTATTTTAGTAATGCTGTACTGCTACTGCCAACCCCATGAATTTCCAACCCTGTCTCGATTTTCTGGCAGAGTCTGTAACAGTGCAGCTGGGTTCAGCGGATGGTGTTCTGAGCCTAGTAGGGGTGTTGTAGTTGACCTCGTTAAAGGTGCTTGCATGAAGTTGGGTCTAATGATTCTGTGCCATGTGATGGGCCTGTATGAGCCTGGGGTGCTACATCCGGAATGTGTATTGCTACTGCCAGGCGCAGAATATCATTGCTGTTGTCCCCTCGAGAGCATCACTTGGCATGGTTGTTGGCTAGTCCTGTTTCAGTCAGAAGTTGGAGTGGTAAATGCCGTGTTGTCATTCCGGTGGTTTGTAACCCACCTTCGGAGCGTTCGGAGGGTTCCCATCACTCTAGAAGCAGGAGTACAAGCATGTGCCGGCTGGCGGCCCCTTGCATGTGCACAGCAGTTTGTATTGCATACTATGTTGCTTGAGCTAAACTTCACATTTTGGACTCTGCTGGTAGCTACAAGTTGAGTTCGTTTACGTCGAGAGTTTTGGTAGTCCGTCCCGAAAGCCGTGCGGCCGGAAAGGGTGGTTCTTCTTCTTGTTGTTTTTGGCAGTTCGCCGTTTGAGGCACAGTGCCTCAGCGGGTCGTTCAATGAGGGTCGACCCTCAAACCTATAGACATGAACACCCTCCCAAGCCACTGTCTAGTTATGAGTGACCCAGGCTGGGCGGTAATCATCTGACCCGGGCTGCACCATCACTGCAAGCATTAGCCCGGTAACATGCTATTCAGTAATGAGACCTCAGATTTGAGTTGAAAATCAAACCACAGGGGGCGAGCAATGAGATTGTCTGTTGTTCAAAAGGTCAACGCAGTAGATCTACTATTTAGATGCGATACACTGGCACATTTATGGTTGAAAGGTCAACGCAGTAGATGCGATACGCTGACACCATGGTGGCCAGTTCCAAGGTATTAAGCGTGCTCCTTTATGACCACCCAATGCCAGTCTGCGGAACGCCGATGCCATGGTACAGGTGAACTCACTCCACACTGATTGTCAACCCCAATTGTGCAGTTGAGACTTTGCAAACTCGTCAGGACTCAGAGGCTCGCTGTCGACAAGAATCTTGAATGTATCTCAAACTCAACATATTGGGACTCTCTGCCCGTGCGGCAGATGCGGCGGAACTGAACCACATCAGTCCTACTGGCTCAGCCAGTGGCATAGGTATATGCAACTCAAAACAGTCAAGGTCAGCCAAGGCCCCTGAAGGTCAATAAGCCAACAAAACACAGAATCCAAATGCTATCGGCAGGTATAAGTATGTGCAACTCAGAAGATATTAGATCTGCACTGACAATCAATAACTTAGCAAGATCTACACACATGTGCAAGGTGCTGAGTGGGTCTGAAGCGGCAGGGGATGATCCCAACCCTAGTGATATGTCTGTATACGTGCACAGTTTGGCCAACCACTATGCTAGCTGCACTGGTTTCCCAGGTCAACATAAACATACCATGTGCTGCAGCCGCACTCAGTAAACATTCATAACAGCTCAAACTATTAAAGCATCTCAGATACTGGAGCCCTTTTTCCAAGTATGCCAACATCAACCCCCTGTCTACTCAACTTCCGGAGCGTGCTAAACAATAGCAACCAATGTGCAAATCATGTGCAGCAGGAGAGAGTCCCATCAACCCCATATGGTAGTGCGCAACTCAAACAATATCAAGGTCAGGCATCAGCTCAATCTGTCAAAGCATCCAAAATATCAGGACCCCTGTCCCCAGTACTGCCAGAATCAACCCCTCGTCTGCCCTGACCCCCAACTTTATCCACTAGTTAGACGTTCTCAACAAGTGTGCAGACCAATGTGCAGACCATGTGCAGGCAGCCCAGAATCCCATCTGTTGCTATCGACGGGTGCAAGTACATGCAACTCAAGAACACCAAGGTTGGCAGCTGTTACTGATGGTCCGATTGCTGGCGGTCACAACCAAGCAAACACTCAACACATGTGTAGGATGCGGAAGCTGCCTCATGAGGCAGAACAGACATGTGATAGGATTCTTAGTGTATATATGTATGTGTGTGTCTTGACCAGAGTATATGTGTATGGTTTGAACGACACCGACAATGCTGGGTCTGGTCCCCTACACGTCGGCTGAAATGCATACCATATGCCAAATGCAAATCGAAGCTGCCTGGTTGCTGCCATTGCCACAAAACAACAAGCATACAACTGTGAAGGTACAAGGGCATTACAGGTCCAAGGCACTATCCAATCCCGGCCCCCCTCCCCGGCAATCACATCATCCAAAACAAACTAAAAAAAAGCACTGCATGTTGGAATTCAAAGGCAGGTAAAAGAACCCCGATCCACCAAGTCTTGAATCCCCCGAAGATTCCAAGTTCACATATGCAGCTGCTCTGATTTGAGGATTCTGAAATCAAGCACTCAGCGCCGCTGTCCCGGATCCTTTGTGGTCGGAACGCATTCAACCAGATTGCTGGGCAGCTTTGGCTTCGGCTGCCTAAGACAGGGAAAGATGTAGCCAGCCAATTGCAAGAGCAAAGCCTTGGATTGCTTAGCCATGAGGTACAAGCACCATGCCACGTACAGTACCACACAAACCAGCGCAATGATGCCTGCGGCCTGCTTGTAACCAGGCCCGGCTTCAATTCCAACTGTAAACAAAGTCAGTGCCAAGTATGTGATAAAATACAGACATGCAAATGCAAGCAGTTGCATAAGGCTAAGCAACTTAGAGTTGTAGGGTTTGAGTATAGCATGTAAACCACAGTACGCTCCAAAAGCCCCGTTCATTAGTAGGATAGCATAGTACGAACCCAAACTATATCTAAATGCGCTGACTGCACAGACAGCAGACATGAGCATCCGTAGAACTGACTCAAACCAAAAGAGCTTAGGCCTATAATTTCTGTACAAAAGGCCATATCTTTCCCTGAATCCTGGATCTGATTCGAGTGCCTCAGTGTTAGCCAACAGCCACAGCAGGATAGCGGCTGGTATTCCTAAACAGAATACCGCAGTGGCTGGGATCCCAAGGGCTAGCGCCCAGCGCAGGTGGTACCCTGACCAACAAGCCTGCTGCATGTCACTAACCCAGTAACCGTGAGGGGCATTAGCAACCGCATATTCTGGATAGGGGTCTATAGGCGAGTTAGAATCATCCAAAGGAATGCATGCAAAGAATCCCAAAGACATGCGAACCAGAAACGGGTAAGACACACTCAGCACCACCATGGCTATGACAGGAGCCTTTGCTGCCAGCTGTGGTTTAGTGTGTAATCCCAGACCCTGACTGACTTTCAGCGCCGTGCGGCTGCGAAGCAACGGGATTAAAACCTGCTGTATTACGGCTTTCAAACCCCACCAAATGAGCTCAGCCAGTAATACTGCTATGAACATGACTGCCGGTGCAAGCAGAGTTGCCAATTGACGAAGAATAGCTAAGGGGATTGTTGTGATGTGGTTCAAACTCTTCAAGATGCAATCTAAAGCTGCGGCTTGGCCTCCAAAAACGCCAAATATTGTACTCGAGACCCTGAAAGCTGCTCCCAACGTGGCAGGCCATTGCAATGGAATGCTACTGATCAAAAGCAGATACTGAACCAGCATAATAACAACATGCAACATGTGGGAAGTCTTCAAGTCGCAATTACCATCCTGGTTGTCGCGCCAGGTTGCATGAGCCGTGATTGCAGTCAACACAATCGATAACAGAGAAACAAGGATGTACACAGCCCATGCTCGATCCAATCCGTCGCACAGCACGCAGTGAAACGGGCCATTTGATGCATACTTTTCAGCACATTCTCCGCAGAGGTGGCCTGTATAACCATTTGCACACACCCCGCCATGCATGCAAACTGTATCGGTATGCGGGCAGCGATGAAACTGCGTGGAGTTGGCGCTGGAGTGCCACCAACCCTCCAAAACAACCAACCTGAAACCACCAGTACAATTCACCCCATCCACAGGGCAGATGTCACAAGATTGGTTCTTAGGGTTCAGCGAGTACGTCCCGGGCCTGCATTGCTGGCAAAGGGTCTGCAACGTCTCACCCATTACGCAATCCGGTTCAGTCCGGCTCCAAAACACTCCCGGACTGAACCTATCAATGTTCGTATGGTTAAAATGAAGGTATGCCCCAAGTGCCCCATGCACATCAGGGCCAAAGTAAGCCGTGTTGTTGCGGAACGTGCAATTTCCCTCTGCATCCCCCATGACGAATGTTGCGGACCCAGTGAGGTACATTCCGCCACCGGTGTCAGCAGCATTGTCCGACACCACAGTGTCGCCGGTGCATATCATCGTCACATTCTGGCCCATCGCAGATAGGCCGCCACCAGAGTTGCGCAGGGCTGAGTTGCCCTCGATGACGCTCTTCCCTGCAAGGCAGCATGTTTCATGCATATGGAACACGAAACCACGCAAACATGACGCATTGCTTGGCTTCAACATCTGTGCGCAAACTCATTTGCCCACATTGTGCTGCATACAAGCCACTCTGCAATTACCAAGTTCAACAGCAAGGTAAACTTCCTGCTGAGCTGTCTCAAATGCCAGCAGAAGTCTTCGGCATTGTGTCAGCTGCAGTGAAAGCACTCTGCTTGGTGGCTGCTACACGATCAAGCGCCCTTAGAGTGCGAACTAGCTCTTGTAGTGCTTACACATGTACAATACGATGTAGACATGGTAGACACAGATGTATTCGTACCTGTAATTTTCACCCAAGCGTTGTCGTTGGAGGCTGACACCCCACCACCCATGTAGTTGCCGGTGCAGTTGTTCCTCAGGATGCGTGTGCCGTCTGTGACCAGTAATGTCGCGTTGTACCAGACGCTGACGCCTGCCCCACCGCCTTCAGCAAAGTTGTCACTGATAGTACTGTTGGAGATGACCATGTGTGCCCTGTCGATGACTACAATTGCGCCGCCTGCAAGCATACAAAGAGGTAATGGATTCGCTATCCGCTAGGGGGCTATCATTGGGCGGAGCACAATGCAAGTATGTTCATGCCTTAGAAGTGTGCTGCTGTTGTTGAAGCATGGCATCCTGCTTGAATTCGATTTTGTTGCGGTGCATCTGTAGACTGTGCATCATGTTGTAGGTGGCTGGGTTGACGATCTTTGTGTTTGTGGACTTCTTTGCACTGTTCAGCCACAAAGTGCAGCTGTAGCCTGCATCTGCAAAAGCTGGCTAGGTGCGTGTCACTGCTGGACAGAGACAACTGGCAGCAACGCCTGGATGCAATACATTGTGATAATGTGTGAAGCACTAAGCCACAGCATGGACAGCCAATCAATAAAATAACAGGTCATAACAGGAGCCCTTGGGGCACATCAGTGATGTGACATCAACGGCTGCTCACCGGACATTGTATTGATGACAGTGTTATTTGTGAGCAGGGACCGCTGCAAAAGCACAGTCGAGTCCTCGGCGGCCGTTAAGCCTCCGCCGCCGTAGTAACCCATAGCAGTATTGCTGGAAAAGTAGGAGTCTGTTATAGTTACGTTGGAAAAGCCCATGGTAAGGACACCAGCACCCGCTGATGCCGTTCCCCCTTCAAAGCTGCTGTTGTAGATAAGGGCCCGTGAGTTGTTGCGCACCAGTACCCCTGAACCGTAACTGTCACGTACACGCAGGTCGATGAAAGTGATATCACTGCGACCTTGGACGCAGATGATCCCCTCGTTGGTGTACTCTCCCAGCCAGTCCTCCAGCTGTACTTGGCTGACTGTGCTGGCCTTGACCATTGCCGTTGCATTGCACAGAGCCACCAAGCATCGTGACGGCTTGCACTCTTTACTGAGCTTCACTCCTCGCAAAGAGCTGTTGCTAGCGACGCCGAGCATGCTATTAAAAGCCATGCTGACCTCCCCACCCTCGCACTCCACATCGCCCACAGCAGAGCCATCTTTGCCGGACCAGATATGTATCCTACATGTAGGTGAACCGGATGCGACCACGCTGCTGCATATCAAGGCAACGACGAGAACGTTCTGCAGCAGATGGCACCACATTCCCTCGGCACGTCAATCAAACGGGATACTGCACGCGCGCATCGCATACAACTAGTTATCCACGGTGCAGCTGCACGTACAAAGGCGCATGTTGCGTCTGACGTTCAAGCATGCGGGTGACTGCTGAGCTTCTGAAACCGGTTTCCTGCCGTTTGAGCAGTAGTCCAAGGTGACACAGTATCGAGGGCTCACTTCAAGACAAAAGCTTTGTGCACATCACACTGCATGCAGTGATCATACTAGTGCTAGTCCCACTACTTGCTACTACAAACAGTGAGTTTGCTGCACCACTGTGATGCATTCACATACAAGCGTATAGTTCCAGCGACCCAGACAGCGACGTACAATTTTCAACTCGCCAGAGATCTTAACAACAGCATATGGCAGCAATCGTGGGGCAAAGAACAGCCGTAAGGGTGGTACACACTTTCTTGTGCACATACCCAGCAGCGGGTCGGCAGAACGTCCAGTACCAGCAGTAGCCAGGGCCAAGCTTGTGATGTGCTGTTGGACATGGTGCACTGTCGTCAGGCACTACTTGACCGGTAGGCCAACAGTGCACGCAGTATGTTGTGGAGTGTTGGATTGGAGGGATTACCATCCGGTCATTGTATCCAGCAGCAGTGACAGGAGCTGCAGCTGCACCTGCATCAGATGCTGCACTGCCCCTCTGCACAAGTGCCATGAGGGCAGACAAAAAGCATGTAAAAGTAACGGAGCCAAATGTGTGGCCCCGGAGGCCAACAATGGCGATCACTAGATTGTTGGCATGTTCGATTGTGCCAGCTTTCGGGGCTGTCTGCCTCAGTGCCTGTTCTACTGTTGTCCTCAGCTGCTGGCCTGATGTAGCCTGATGTGTTTCATCATGTTGACAAGACTGCTGGTGCAAGCCCACTCAGTTACATGGGCCCAGTACTGGTGGTCGTGCTGGCACATACAGTTTGCTTAACCTGCATCAACTGGAAGTGCACACTGTATGTGTCACATCTGGCTTGCCCCTTGCTTGCAGGCTACGCTTACAAACGAACTTCGTGGCATGATCCTGCCAGTGCGCATCTCTGTGGTCCTGCACATCATTTACCACTCCCTAGAGCACCCTGGCACTGGTGCCACCATGCCGCCACCATTGTTCATCTCCCCTCAAGTAGGAATGGTGGAGTCACCTCGACACACACATTACCCTCCCTCAACTTACGCTAGCGCTCTCTAGAATGCGCTACGCGGAGTTCATTCATTTCATTTATCCCCTCAGGCAGTGGTGTGGGTCAGGCTGGTGGTGCAGCAGGCCTTAGTGCAGCAGCTTCAATCAGGTAAGAAGATGTCATTCTTCCAGCGTGCCTCGATTTGACTTGTGTGATCTGGGTGACAGATACATGCTTGTGTTGAGTTAGCACTTAGAGACTTTCGAATACATGATTGGAGAATGCAGGGTTTAGGGTCTAGGGTTGTGGGATTAGGGCAGTTTGGGGTGCAGGGTTTGGGTTTTAGGGTGTTTGGGTTTTGATGCGTGATCTGAGGGTTTATGCACTCATCATTTGAGTGCACTGCAGCGGCTCATGCACTATCAGCGCACACGTAAACCCTTTTGCTGCCCGTCTGTGTGTCTTTGTGCAGTGCTGCCGGCCGTTCAAGGCGCCAAAGCCTCCTCGTCATGAAAGTGTATTCCAACACTTTCATGACGAGGAGGCATTTGCTACCTTGTCCACCGCAAGCAGGACAGGCTCACCTCAAGTTATACCAGGCCTTTGGTGCTGAAGTTGAGCACGGCAGCCATGACCTGCAGTAGCTCGTCCCACCTGGGTCCAAACCCTGAGGAGCCTCCACCCTTGCAGCGCTCCTGGTAGAGTTGAGGCTCCTCAGGGTTGGGACCCAGGTGGGACGAGCTACTGGAGGTCGTGGCTGCCGTGCTCACATTCAGCACCAGAGGCCTGGTATGACTTTAGGTGAGCCTGTCCTGCGTGCGTCGGCCCCGTCGTATCCCACCACCACTGTGTAAGAGCACAGCCCAATAATTCGGAACTCAAAATCCAGAGGTGATGTCTCGGGTCAGTACCGATACCATACACACACTCATGTAGCTCACCAACGGGTGGGTGGGAGCATTTGGGTCGTGCCGATGCAGCTCTGCTGCTAGAGCACGCTGGCTTGCAATCCATCTGCATGGTAAACGCACTGATGCCAATGAACTTTTGTAATAGGCCAGATGCCCAGTGTTGTGGTATCTCTGATCAGGCCAAGTGTTTTGGTGTCGTTACAACGGCAGTGCCACATCAAGAAGGGTTTAGCTTTGTCCCTCGCCTAGGAGCTGTGCGAGGGTTCGAGGATTGAAGGAGCCCCACCAAGGACTTCTCCCATTGTTGTTCGTGTATCGTATTGGTGAAATTAGTAACTGCAAGACACAGCTTCACTTGCTTCTGCTGCCTCACCGTTGCTTCTGCTGCAGCCCATCAAGGCAGATGTGAACACTGTTCAAAGATTCAACGCCAGTCTGCTGTTTCCTGTTCTCAGGCAGCCGCCGCTGCCTGAGTAACCTGATACAGAGCAAGAAGGAGAAGGCCGCCAGCAACTTTGCATTTTCCATCACGGACGCTGGAGCTGTGCAATGCTCCTCGCAAGCGTTGTACTGCCCCAGCGTCCGTGATGGAAAATGCAAAGTTGCTGGCGGCCAACAACCGCAGTTGCTATGGGTCTCGTGCAGCAGCCCTGCTAGGAGTCATCGGCAGCTTCACTGATGCCATCAAGATGGGCTTGAGTATCGTCCCCTGCTGGTGAAGGTGAGGTGGCGATGTTACAGTGCCTTGATAGCTTGACTGCGCCAACTGGCTCCATCATTCGGCCTGGTACAACACTGATTGGATTGATTGAGTTGGCTTCATGTTGGCTGTGAGCACGCTGGTTGTGTGCATGCATTGTGTTGTGCTTGGCACTTATTGATGGTGTTTCATTGGCACTGGCACTGCGCGGGTTTTGTCTGGTTACCGCTGCTGTGGTGGGACTGCGTTGGCCTTTGCTGTGCATGTGTGCTTAGCATATCGGCTGCATGTATTCTGCTGCCTGCAATATGTGCGCTCAACTCACCTCCAGTGCTGCTGCCAGCTAGTTGTTGACACAGTGTTGCTTGTACCTTTGCATCTTCAGGCGAAACAGTGGCCGCAGACTTGCGCACTAGTCCTGCTGTTATGGCCCTCCCTGAAGTGCACTCCCTGTTATGGCCCTCCCTG
>NSMO01001251.1:437-12648 GCA_002588565.1 Coelastrella sp. UTEX B 3026
CTGTTCTGGCATGTTGCCCGCAGCAGTATGAGTGGCAGCAGCAGCAGCAGTGGCAGTGCCAAGCAGCCCCTCATGCGTGCTGGCTGGTTGTCGTTTCTGTTGATCAAGGCACAGCTGCTGCCGGGATTCCCGGATATGGTTAGGTAGGCATTCAGAAGCCCGGTGTTCTAAATTGTCAGACTTTGCGTAGTTATCAACCTCTTTCATCTGCTGCTGCTACAGCAGCGGCTGCTACGGTCCGTGATTGGTGTTGGCTGGTTGTCATTTCTGTTGATGAAGGCACAGCTGCTGCCGGGATTCCCGGATATGGTTAGGTAGGCCCTCAGAAACAATGCTGCTTATGATCAAGCTTTATGTGCCTATCAAGCAACTAGCTTTGTCCAGCTCTGTGATGGCAGCTGTTGCTGCTGCTGCAGTGGCGGTGGCCACAGTTTATTGTTTGTGTCGGATGGTTGTCATTTCTGTTAATCAAGGCACAGCTGCTGCCGGGATTCCCAGATATGGTTAGGTAGGCCCTCACATACAATGCCTCTTATAATCAAGCTTTATGTGCCTATCAAGCAAGTAGTTTCGTCCAGCTCTGTGATAGCAGCTGTTGCTGCTGCTGCAGCGGCGGTGGCCACAGTTTGTTGTTTGCGTCGGATGGTTGTCATTTCTGTTCATCAAGGCACAGCTGGGATTCCCGGATATGGTTAGGTAGGCAGTCATGTACCATGTCTTCTAAAGTGGTTTAATTTTGCCTAGTCAATTCGTGTTTTCATGTTGATAGTAGCAGCAACAGCTTCTTACGCAGCACAACTCCAAGCACTACAGAACGGCAACCCTAGTGATAAAGATGGTCCTGGCTGACTCGACTTTGCAACCACACGCTGCTGCTGCTGCGGTTGTCAGGAATTGCTGGTGTTGTGTGCTGCATGTACTGCTGCCAAGCAGTGCTTACATAAACAGCACAACGCAAAGCACTACAGGATGCCGATGTTTTCGGCTGGCAAACCATTCAATGGTATTAACACACTGCTGCTGTCGCTGCTTCTGCTGCTGCAGTTGTCTGGAGCTGCTGGTGTGTGTGCTGAACCTGCTGCTGCTAAGCAATGCATTCATAAGCAGCACAACTCCAAGCACTACAGAATGCCAACCCTATTAATTTGCAGGTTTCTGGCTGACTTGTACTCGTATTTACACACTGCTGTTGCCGCTGCTGCTGCTGCTGCTTCTGCTGCTGCTGCAGTTGTCTGGAGCTGCTGGTGTGTGTGCTGAACCTGCTGCTTGCCAGCAATCCCTACACAGATGCACAAGTTCAAGCACTACAGAATGCCAACCCCGCTGCCATTGACGTCTCGGGGCGGTTCAACACGTTGAAGGCTCTGTCACAAGAGGCTAAAGTGGACTACAGCAAAACAAAGGTGTGAAACTTTTCTTTCTTTGGGGGGGGGGGTCATGCGGTCAAAAAGCGTGTGTTGTTGTTGAATAAGTAAGTACTAGGTGGCCCAGCCACTGCTATGTTGATTAATTGATCACAAGTTACTGCAAGAAGCCATTTTGCAAGATGATGCAAGCGCTGGCATTGACGCCTCGAGGCAGTTCAACACGTTGAAGGCGCTGTCGCAAGCGGCCAAAGTGGACTACAGTAAAAGCAAAGGTAGGCATACTTCCTTGAAGATCTTCAAACAATCAAGAAGAGTGCATTGGTTTTGGGCAGTGCCTGAAGTCCCCACAGATGCTGTGCTGCCCACGTTGTGAACTGGCAGCAGCAGCAGCAGTGGCTAGGTGTCGTGAAACGATTGAAAAGTGCATGACTGAGGCATACTCTCTGCTCTCTGTGCCATGTTTCTACAGGCTCTCATGCCCCAGATCGAGGCAAAGATCAGGACCTTGTTGGTAGAAGGTCAGCTTAGCTGGGTGCCGTCGCTGCTGCCGGCACTGCTGCCACGCCCGGCAGCAGCACAAGCAAGGCTGTCCATCCACTGGCATCTCACGATCTCTCAATTGCACGATTTGATCCACTCAATTCTCCTGATGGTGTGTTCTGGCTCACTTGCCTGCAGGCTCTTATCCTCCAGATCGAGACAAAGTTCATAACCCTGTTGTAGCTTGACCAGCAAGATTCAGCTGGGGCCCATCACCGCTGACGGCGCTGCTGCCACACCTGGCAGCAGCAGCACAATAATCAAATCATACAGTGTTATGCAAGTTCTCTGCACTCTGTGCCATGTTTCTACAGGCTCTTATGCCCCAGATTGAGGCAAAGATCAGGACCTTGTTGGTAGAAGGTCAGCTTAGCTGGGTGCCGTCGCTGCTGCCAGCACTGCTGCCACGCCCGGCAGCAGCACAAGCAAGGCTGTCCATCCACTGGCATCTCACAATCTCTCGAATGCATCGTTTGTTCCACTCAATTCCTCAAGGTGCTTTTCGTGTAGTTTCCCTGCAGGCTCTTTTGCCCCAGATCAAGGCAAAGCTCAGAACCCTGTTGACAGGCGGCCATCAATGTCCAGCTGGGGGTCATCGCTGCTGCCGGCGCTGCTGCCACACCCGACAGCAGCGGATATGTGTTGTCAATCATCGTAGGAGGCAACATGTACATCACTGATGCGAAGCTTCTGCGCTCTGTGCCGTGTTTCTGCAGGCTCTCATGCCCCAGATCGAGGCAAAGTTCAGGGCCTTGTTGGTAGACGGCTAGTTCATTTAGTGCCGTCACCGCTGCCGGTGCTGCTGCCACACCCAGCAGCAGTAGTCAGGTTTGATAATCCACTGCAATCCATCTCATAATTCCAGATGCATGGTCTTTTCAATCCGCATACTGTCTGTTCTGCTGATATGCTGCAGGCTCTTATGCCCCAGATCGAGGCAAAGTTCAGGGCCCTGTTAGTAGATGGTCAGTTCAGCTGGGTGCCGTCACCGCTGCCGGCACTGCTGCCACACCCGGCAGCAGCAGCAGTGGATACATGCTGTGATCTGTATTTGGAGTGCTTGGGTGGTGCTGGGCGCCCTGAACAGATGGGGGAGCTCGTGTTATATCTGGATCAAGAATATAACAAGTTCTATATGACACAGGTAATAACTTGTCATTTCAAAAAGTAACAAGTCATGATCGTAGGCTCTGCGGCACTGATTCGCAAATTCGCTTTGTTGCCTGTGCTGATAAATGCATAGAAGAAAGGCATTCTGTGTTCTTGTCTGTATACGCTTTGTGATACACATCATATACATAGTCTGGTACACAGGTTTCTGTGCTTTGTGACATGCTACACACTCTATAACATGTGGCTAACTGTTGTAACATGTTATAACAAACATGTTACGATGTGTTTGTATCTGTGTAGGGTGAGATCGATGAGCGTGATTTCTTACTGAATGATTTTGGAGCCCTGGCCAGCCCCCGAGCAGCAGCAGCAGCAGCACTCCCAGCAGCAGCAGCCGCCATGCCGGCAGCAGCCGCTGCTGCCCCAGCAGCAGCAGCAGCAGGGCACTCCGCTAAACCCCCTCTAGCACCCCACGGCGCTCAAAACCGCGGCAGATCTGGAATAACAAACGTTTGGTTGGAATCTCCGCTGCCGATTATGCAATTAGGCAATCCGGGACCAGCCACCCCTATAACCCAGACCATGGGTTCGGTCGCCTGGCTTCGCGGTATAGTCAAAGATTTGAATTCAAAACCCAACATGTTACTAACGCGTTACATGACAGCTGCTGGGGCGGATGCCGAGAGGGTGTTAGTTGAGAGGGTTCAAGCGGCGGCTGAAGCAGTGTTTCTGCCGGAGAAGGCTGCTGCTGCTGCTGCTGCTGGGGGTGGCAGCAGCAGCAGCGGTGCGAGGCAGGTGCCTGATCTGCAGCAGCACTTGGCAAAGGAGAGAAGTGAGGAGGTAAGGGGGCACAGGTCTGCTGCAACATGGTGAAAACCCTAAAAAATAAGTCAAAACCAAACCCTCAACTTCTGCCTGGAAACGCCCACATTTGCCTGCAACCAGTGCAAGTGGACTGTAAGTGCCGCACACGTCAGCCAGCTGGGGATTTTGCAACAGGCCCAGAATGAACTCTATAGTTAATGGCAAAGAAGAGAAGTGAGGAGGTTTGGGTGGCACAGTTCTGCCTGCGACACACTATATACGTTTTTGAGTTTTGATGGTGGTGCTGCTGCTGTTGAAAGTGATTGCTGCTGTAAATATGCATCTTGCCTGCAATGATGCCTGTTTCCATTCACAGAGCTGCTGCTGATGATGTTGAGAATGCTGCTGCTGCTATCAGGGCAACAATCTGTATTGGCACATGTTGGAGATCATGTTGTGTCAAGAGATCATGTTGCGGCGCCACGATCAGGCTTAGCTGCTGCTGCACAACTGCTGCTCATGCCAGTACCACTCCAGTACCACTTGCGTATCTGAACGCTGCTGCGGCTGTTGCTGTTGTTCAGGGTACCAAACGGTACTGGCACATGTTAGAGAGCATGTTGCGTCAAGATGCGGCATGATCGGGATTACCTGCTGTTGCAGCACTGCTGTTCATGCCAATACCACTTGAGTATCGGCTGCGTATCTGACTGCTGCTGCTGCTGCTGCTGCTGCTGCTCAGGGTATCAAGTTGTACTGGCATGTTGGAGATCATGTTGCGTCTTGAGGAGCCACGAGCCAGCTGCGCTGCTGCTGCATCTCTGCTGCCCATGCCAACAGTACTCGATGACAAAAGTATCGGTTGCGTATCTGACTGCATTCGCTGCTGCTGCTGCTGCTGCTGCTGCTGCTGCTGCAGGGATCTGAGTTGTACAGGCACATGTCGGAGATCATGTTCCGTCAAGATGCGGCACGATCAGGCTCAGCTGCTGCTGCAGCACTGCTGTCCATGCCAATACCACTTGAGTATCGGCTGCGTATTTGACTGCAGTCCCTCCTGCTGCTGCTGTTGCAGACAACTCTGTCGAACTGGCGCATGTCAGCGAGCATCCACAATCAGACTTAGCTGCTGCTGCAGCACTGCTGCCCATGACAATACCACTTGAGTATCGGCTGCGTATCTGACTGCGTCGCTGCCGCTGCTGCTGCTGCTGCTGCTCAGGGTATTAAGCTGTACTGGCACATGTTAGAGATCATGTTGCGTCAAGAGGAGGCCAGAGCAGGCTTAGCTGGTGCCGCACAGCTGCTGCTGCGGTGGAGTTTTCACCAGTGTTTGCTGTCATGCTCTTTCGAGCTGGTGGCTGCCAGTTACAGGTATGGTCAACTTTGACACCGTAATTGATAGTGCAGTTTGAACCAGACATAATTGTTGCTTGTTTTTATCTTGTGTTGTTGCTTGTTTGTATCTCTTTTGTGTGCAGTTTTTTGTCCTTGGGTCGTCATCCTAGCCGCATACGGTTGTAGTTTCTGATCAGTGTTTGCTGGCATGCGCTTTTGAGCTGGTGGCCGCCAGTTACAGGTAGAGTCAATCTTGACGCAGCATTCGTTAGTGCTTTTTGAACCAAGTTACATTTTTTGGGATTGTTGCTTGGTTCTTTCTGCATGTCTGCATCCATATCGTCTGCATCAGTCGTGTTTGTGTTTGTAGCAGCATACGGTTGTAGTTACCATCCAGTCTACTGTCATGCTCATTCGAGCTGGTGGTGGCCAGTTCCAGGCATGGTCACAGGTTTGGCGCAGCGTTCTGTAGTGCGAATTTGAAGCGAGTTTCAAACCAAGTTTCAATGGTTTTTTGGGAGTTATTGTTGCTTCTTTCTTCCTGGTTGTCTGCATTCGTATGCATTCGTATTGTCTGCATCAGTCGTGTTGGCGTTTGTAGCAGCATATGGTTGTAGGCTCCATCAGCGTCTGCTGGCACGCTCATTCGAGCTGGAGGTCCCAATTGCAGGTAGAGTCAATCTTGGCGCAGCATTCGTTAGTGCATCTTTAACCAGATTGTTAATTATTTATGAAAGTTATTGTTGCTTGTTTGTTTCTGCATGTCTGCCTTCATATCGTCATTGGCGCATCATGTCGTCATCGTAGGCGCAGCATTCATTAGTGCATTTCGAACCAAATTACATTTTTTTGGGAGTTTGTGTTTGTAGCATAGTCTTCCATTTTTTCTGGCATGCTCTTTCAAGCTGGTGGTCGCCAGTTACAGGTATGGTCAACCGGGTGCTGTGTTTTATGCAATTTCAGTAAATACAACCACATTCAAGTTACTGGTGCTTGCTGGTTTCTGGATGTCTGCATCTGTTTTGTCATCAGTGTCTGCTGTCATGCTCTTTCGAGCTGGTGGCGGCCAGTTACAGGTATGGTCAACTTTGGCGCAGCGTTTTGTAGTGCGGTTTAAACCACACCGTAGTTGCTGCTTGAGCCACACTTTACCAATGTCTGCATCTCTTATTTTGTCATCGGTGGTGTTTGCGAGGTTATTAGCTGGTAACAGACTGCTTCAGGAACCACACGACTTCCACTGAGCTGCATGTAGTACCAGCGAGAAGATAACTTCCACTTACTTGGGGTCTAACCACACACTTGCAATCGTCAACAATCCCCGCCTATCTGTCGCCTGCAAAATGGGTGTTTAAGTGTCCCTATTGTTAGCTAAATGCCTGAAAAGCCATCTTTAATAAGAAGAAGTTGGCATCAACTATTCATATAGCACATTGCAATGAAATTAGTACAAGCAGGATTATAACTTTTGCTCACTTTGTTTGAAGTTCAAGCACACTTGCAACTTGATCGCCATCTCCTGACCTATCTGTTGCCTGCAGAATGGGCGTCTCTGAGCTTCCCGGCAATCCCTGCCAAGCTCGGTTGGAAGCCATTTGAAGTAAGAAAGTGGTATGAGATATGGCGGCATTGCATGTACTTGACCATGATGATAATTCTTGCTTACGTGATGTTCAATCACATTTGCAACTCAACACCAATCTCCGCATTTTGTTGATTTCTGTTGCCTGCAGAATGGGTGTCCTGAGCTTCCCCGCAATACCTGCCAAGCTCGGTCTGAAGCCATTTGATATCAGACAGTGGCGTAAGATGTACAGAATTACCATGCATGTACCACAAGCGAGATAATGACTCTCGCTCACTTGAGGTTTGAGCACACTTGCAATTGAATGACAACCTCCGCTTTTTGTTTTTCTCTGTTGCCTGCAGAATGGGTGTCCTGAGCTTCCCGGCAATCCCTGCCAAGCTAGGGTTGAAGCCATTTGACATGAGCAAGATGATTGGACCATTTGTACGAGCAGAGCCAGCGTTACCAAGGTGGGTATACTTCACAGCAATACAGCAGTACATTTAACACCAGCCACAGATGACTTGTTATAGGTAGCACGGTCTATGTTGCATTGCATCAGATTATAATTGATGTATAAACAATTCTTAATGATAAAAATGATAAAATGATAAATGAAAACAAATATTATTGCAGTACATCCCAATAGACCAGGCCAGCTCAGGCTGTTACTGCAGCAGTCATAAAGTGATCGTGATTTCTCTATTGCTGTTGAGTTGTCGCAGCATGCAGGTTTTGAAAATGCCATCCTTGTTTTTAAATTGCCATCTATGTGTTTTGGGATGCCAGTTTATGTGTTTTGAGTTGCTACTTATGTGTCTCTGACACGTCATCTGTGTGGTTTTGGAACGTCGTCTATGTGTTGTTGACATGCCATCCTTGTGTTTTGGGATCGCAGTCTATGTGTTTTGAAGTTGCTATTTATGTGTTTCTGACACGTCATCTGTGATTTTGTGCCGTCATCTATGTGTTGTTGACTGGTTGACATGCCATCTATGCCTCACGCATCATGTTGCTATGTCTTGTTCCAGAGAGCTGAAGCGTCACATGTTTACTGTGGAGGATACCAATTCCTAGTCACTGGGCTGGGCACCTGCAAACAGCCTTCTCTGGCTTGTGCGCCTTGATACACAGTTGCGAGCATAGATGGCCTGGGTGCAGCCGAGCACGGTTTAGGCTGCCATTTTTGTGTCATGTGGTTTCGAATGCCATCTATGTGTTCAAATTGTCATCTATGCCCCCAGCAATCATACTGCCGTGTTGTGTTCCAGGGAGCTGAAGCGTCACATGTTTACTGTGGAGGAGAAGATCCTGGAGTCACTCGGGTGGGCGCCCGGCAGCAGCTTCTATAAGTTGGCTCGAGCAGCAGTAGGGCAACCTGCTGCTGCTGCTGCTGCTGGGGATAAATCGGCAGCAGTAGCAGCAGCAGAGGGTGTGGATGCTGAGATGAAAGAAGCTGCTGCTGCTGCTGAGAAGCAGACTGCGGCAGCAGCAGCGGAAGGTGAAGAGTTGCAGCATGCTGAGCTGGAGAAGAAGTTGTTACAACAGATGAAAAGTAACAGTGATGACTCAGCAGCAGCAGCAGCCAGGAGCCGTAAGCGAAGTACGACCGGCAGTCCTGAGCCCATGGACACTACCACTGCTGCTGCTGCTGGCAGCAGCGACTCGGCAGCAGCAGCAGCGCAGAAACGCCAGCGCAGCGAGTCAGCAGCAGGGGATAGCGCCAAATCGGCAGCGGCAGCAGCAGCAGTGGGTGAAGCAGATCTACCGCTGCCGCGTGCGATAGGAGCTCCCAGTGGTGCTGCTGCCGGTGATGCTGCTGCCAGAGCAGTGCTGCACGACTACTGCCGCAAAGTGCTCAAGCTCGCTGCTTTCAGAATGGTGGCAGTCAGGTGGGTGTTACAGTTGGTACAAGCATTGGCATACAAACTTCATGTATTTACATATACATGTAACACATATGCATACAACACAGATCTTATGTTTATATCTGTGCTGCTGCTGCTGCCCTGCGATGTGCGTTGTTATTGTATTTAAGTGTGCTGCCGCTGCTGCTGCTTTATGCACCGCTGTCATATGAAATTGCCATGACCATCTACCACTGCCCTGTGTCTTTCCTGAGTCCTTAGCTCTTGGCTTGCTGTGTGAATCAAAATGTTTGGCGGCGGCTGCTGCTGCTGCTGCCGCAGTGAGGGTCTGGACTTCTCTCCCATGCACAAGGATGACGTAATAGCCGCAGCACATGACGTGCTCACACACGCCCTGTACAACCACACACACCTCTTCTACGGGCGACACCTCGACACGCTGCTGCTGGCCAGCTTGTATGGATACTGCAAAGTCAACAGATTACAACAGGTACGACATAATCATCAAGTTTAGGGTGGTGCAGCTTGTCCCCAGATTCCTCTTTGGTGCCTTGAATCATGGTTGCAAATACTGTGTTTTGCCTTTAACGTGTACAGCAGCAATAATGTCGTGTATGGTCGACGCCTCAATGCGCTGCTGCTGGCAAGCTTGTATGGATACTGCAAGGTCAACAGATTACAACAGGTGCGACGGTTTGGTATGATTTAGGCACAGGTTTTTTCATTTTACTGCAGCCTTTCAGAAGGTTTCTCTTTGTTCTTTAAACTGTGGTTGCAAATACTGTGTGGTGCTTCTGATGTGTACAGCAGCGTTGGTGTCTTATGTGGGGGGAGCATCTGGACACGCTGCTGCTGGCGAGCTTATATGGATACTGCAGAGTCAGCAGATTACAACAATTATGACGGTTTTTTGGAGGCTATGGTTTAGGCACAGGTTAGTTTATTGTACTGCAGCCTTTCAGAAGGTTCCTCTTTGTTGTTTATATTGTGGTTGCTCATACTGCGTTGTGCATCTGTACAGGAACGTTTGTGCCTTATTTGGTTTTTTGGGGGGGGGGGGGTCATCTGGACGCGCTGCTGCTGGCAAGGCTATTTGTGTGGCTACTGCAAAGTCGACAGGTTACAACAAGCAGAGCAGGGTTCTCAAGCATGGTTTTTAGGCATAGGTTTACTTACTTTTAGTGCAGCCTGTTACAAGGTCCCTCTTTTGTGGCATGAGCCGTGGGTGCAGATATGTCTAATGCCCTCTTGAAGCTTCAAAAAGCCTAAGGAGCGTCAGTGTCGTATATAGGCGACACCTCGACATGCTGCTGCTGAATTTGCTTATATGGCTTGTATGCATACTGCAGAGTCAACAGATTACAACAGATAGGACAGTCTTATCAAACTCAGGGTTTTGGGTTGTGTTTCTGTAGTTCAACCTGTGAAGAGATTCCGCTTTTTGGGTGGCATGTATTTCACGTATAATTGTTGAGATCAACTTCAAATGACTTCTAAGGACTAAGGATGCAAGTAGCAGACCGGGAAACTGATCCGGTTGCACAACTACGCACAACACACATCACAGCACGATTAGCAAACTATCATGCAGTTCGGCTTGTGAGACACGTGTTTCGGTGGTTGCCAGCCACCTCATCAGTCACATTCAACCCAGACATGCCACCAATGTTGGTTTCACATACTGTGTTGTGCCTCTGTTTAAAAAGCGTTAGTATCTTTAAAAGGGGGGGGGGGGCGTCTGGGCAAAGACACACTGCTCTTGTAAAAACCCAGATCACGGCTGACGTGTGCTCCTGCCACTGTCCAATGTTTGTTGTGTTTTCAGATCACATTCCGTGAGATCATCAGTCACTACAAGTGTCAGGCGCAACCAAGCAGGACTTGATGAAGATGATTGAGCAACTGCAGCAATGCTCGCTGTTGTATATCTGTTGTGTTATGGCAGCACTTTCTGCAATGACAAGTATTACAGCAGTAGTCAGTAGACACACTGACTGCTCTTGAAAAACCCAGATCACGGCTGACGCGTGCTCCTGCCACTGTCCAATGCTTGTGTGTCTTCAGATCACATTCCGTGAGATCATCAGTCACTACAAGCGCCAAGCTCACGCCAAGCAGGAAGTGTTCAGGACAGTAGTGATCAAACAGACGGACCCGGGACTGATCACACAGACCACCGGTGATATCATTGCCTTCTACAATGCGGTATGTATATGTTTTGTGTTGCTGTGTGCTTGATACTGCTGTTCGTACAAAGGTGTTGATAGTAACATGAATTGCCGGTGTTCAGAACAGTAGTGATCAAGCAGACAGACCCGCAGCTCATCACACAGACAACGGGGGATGTCATCGCTTTCTACAATGCGGTACGTATGATGATTTATGTTTCATAATGTATCTGCTGTGCTTGTTGCTGCTGTGTGATTGAAAGGGTTTTGCAAACATCTGGACATGAGTAGTGATTGAACTGGCAGACCCAGGCAGAGTACACAAACATTTCGGGGCCTAGATGTGTTCTACAGCGCAGTGCATATGTCTGTAGGTCTGTCAGATGCCGTGATACAGGCTCAATCTGGCAGCAGTGTTAGTACTGGGATCTGCAACAAGAAACACGTGTCTCACAAGCCAACCTGCATGATAGTTTGCATAACGTGCTGTGATGTGTGTTGTACGTAGTAGCAACTGGGTCAGTTTCCCGGTCTGCTACTTGCATCCTTAGCCCTGAGAAGTCAAGTGAGGTTTATGTCAACAATCATAGGTGGATAAGCAAGATCGTGCCAAGTGTCACGGTGCTACCATTGCATGCATCTTGCAAGGGCCTGCTCCCCTATCTGCAGTTTGAAGTATGCGTGTGAAATCCTTGTATGTGCTACATTGTTTGTTACATAGGTTTATGTTCCAGCCATGAAGGGCTACCTGCTCACAACAGTCCAGCAGCAGCAGCAGCAGCAGGCAGCAGCACCTGGCCAGACCAACAGCGGCAGCAGCGGTGGCGGACCCGCCAGATCCGGCCGACAGCACAGCGGCGAGTTGTCCGCCTCATTGCAGGATGGCACAGCACGTGCGACATCGGACGTTCCAAACTCTCCGATCACTACGGCGCTTATGCTCGCCGCACAGCAGCAGCAGCAACAGCGGGGTTGGGCCACAGCGGGCGGGAGTCCGTCTGCTATGGTTGGATATGGGTCCGCATATCGAGCTTTACCATTGGCTGGCAGCAGCGGCGGCGGTGCAGGACTTAGCCTTGGTAATGGACAAGGGTTTAGTCATCCCATGATTAGTAACCCAGTCCCTAGCTATCCAGGATTCAGTAATCTTGGTGGTTTGGGTAGTCTAGGGTTTAGTCATCAGGGCTTTGTGGGTGGATTTGATCAGTCAGGGTTTAACAGCAGCCTGAGTACGTACGGCCCTGGGGTTGCAGGGGGAATGGGAATGGGTGGCTTAGGATATAGTGGTAGTTACAACGGTTATAGCGGATATAACAGTTACAGTGGATGGAGTGACGATGGTAGTGCTGCTTCCGCTGTGGCAGCAGCCGCAGCGATGCCACAACCTATGGGCCGGCCAGCAGGCAAGGCAGCTGTTATAACAGGTGTTAGTAACGGTACTGCTGT
>NSMO01001252.1:0-17415 GCA_002588565.1 Coelastrella sp. UTEX B 3026
TTGCTCCGAGAGTCGGCAGGGAGCGGCGCTGCACATGCTTTTGGTATCTAATGTGCTTAAAGGCATCAAAGGGTATTATTTGTACTCTTACATCAAGCTTACACGCCAGGAGTTCCTGTGCTGTTCACACTGGGCTCTGTACCGGCCCCAGTACAGTGCACTGCACAGTTTAGCCCAAGTCGTCCGGCGTGATATGGGGCCTTGAAAAGCGATGGGCAAACCGTAATTGATACAGATTGCGGCCGTACTGGTGGGTGGGATTATCTGAGCCTGCGTTCTAGCAAGCCTGATGAGAGTAAACAGCATCCGCTGCAGCAGCGTGAAATAGATTCAATGGTTGAAAACCAGCTTTGGGTCTTGGGGTGCCACACCGCTGTATCCTTACACGTGATCGGATTCCAAGCTGTTGCGCATCTACACCAGCCAAGTCTAGTAAGAAATTGTGCTACCATTAGGATACGGCAGTACATACATGCTATCACTTGCCATGGCCGATGTTGGGTCAGGAAAAGCAAGGCAGGACTAGCGTTACCACCTCTGCGACAGGCTATTAGCAATGATCAACAGCAAGGTCACTGCAGACACACATCACGATTTGCAGTCAACGGGCCGGCACACTAGTGGCACTACTGCAGCAGTATGTACTCCTGTGCAAATGTTGCATAGGCACAAGCATGCAGCTCAATACCTTGCGTATCATGCAAAGGGTCGGCTCAACATCAGCCCTCGACAACTGCACAACCACAGTGTATCGTTCACACAATGTTCGTAGTTCCCGTCAAGTACCCAAACACATTGTTATGCACAGGATCTGCTGCAAAATCTAACACATTATGCACCAAGCCCCGCCTGGTCACAGCTGCCTGTACGAAGTAGCCCAGCATCGCCACCATAGCTATCCGACCATTCTTGATTTCCTTCACTGCCTGGTCCACAAACTCATCAGGTTTTTGGCTGTACCCTAGGGGGTCAAAAGGAACGCCACCCGGGTAGTTTTGGTCACCTGGTAAAAACACCCCTACAGGTTCCAGGCTCTTTATACCAACTTGCCTGCAGGCCAACAGCGTATTGTGCACAATGTAGTGGCCCCGGCTGCTGACTAATAAGACCTGTTGAGTCTACAAAGTCATTGTCAGCCGACAGCAGACAGCAGCACCACCAGTGCAGGCAGAACCAAAGGGAGAATATACACCATCAACCGACCCACCTCGCATATTCAGGCCCTCCCATTAATACAACTTGACACGCCACGATGATCCCAATACCCTGTTTGCCAGCTATCCTAAAACCCTCAATACCGCCCCAGTTGAGTGTTAGATCGCCTTGGAGCTTTGCTGCACCAACTTTCCACCAGACCGGCTCGCCGAGCTCAACACCGTTGAGGGATAGAAGCTCAGGGATGGGGCAGCCGATGGCAGCGAGCATTGCCCACCTGCAGGAAGAAAGTGAGACACGGAGTTATTGTTCAGACAATGCACTACCGGCATGCACAGTGCGTTGAACAGCAATGTGTCAGCGCCAGAGCCTGTCATCATGGGCAGACTACCAAGCTGGGTGGGGACCCCTAGCACGGCACAGCAGCTTTGACATTGCATCTATCTCTTTGCCTCAGTCACTTTTGCATGAACAGCACAGCACGGTAAATAGTCAGTACTATAGTCGTTCACTGCTAGCGGTGCAGTTTGATTTGATGCTGCAACGTAGACGGGATACAGGACACAACCCGGAGATATAGTTCAGACGCAGAGCACACAGCAGTGACCTGGTATGCAGCAACTCAGCTGCATAGTATTTGGCGTAAGCTGCTTTGTTCCTTGGGTAACCGACCCCAACGGATCAACATCGTTACTTCCTGCGACTTCTACTTCCAAATGAGCGGCACAATCATTGCTGTAGCAGCCTACACACTGCAATAAGCAATCTAATTAACCACCGCCATGCGCTAGCACTGACAATACAATGGACTCTATCTGACACCAGTCGACGGGAGAAACTTGGACATCAGTTCATCACCTGGCATCCAACAACTCAGCTTCAGAGTACTTCGCAAACGCTGTTGGTTCCTTGGCTAACCCCAACAGATCACAACCATGATGTCCCATGTCCACTTGTCCTTGCAAATGAGCGGCACAATCAATGCAGCACCAGCCCACACACTGCAATGAGCAATGTAAATAACCACCATGATGCACTGTCAACGCAACTGACAACGCAATACATAAGCACCAGTCAACGGGAGCAACTTGAACATCACATCACCTGGCATGTAACAACTCAGCTTCATGGTATTTTGCAAATGCTTTCGGCTCCTTCGCCAGTCCCACAGGTCAAACCTGTAGTGTCCTGTGCCCATTCGCCCTTTCCACATGAGCTGCTCAAACAATGCATTACCGGCCCACACACTGCAATGAGCCACATACATAACAACCATGTCCAGCACAACCATATACAGGCACAACACAATAGGTTTCAATTAGACACCAGCCGAAGGAAAAAACCAGTTGAACATCATATCACCTGGCATGTAACAACTCAGCTTCATGGTATTTTGCGAATGCTTTTGGCTCCTTCGCCAGGCCCAAAGGATCAAAACCATAATCACCAGCTACTTCGCCCGTGAGATGTGGCTGGTGGCCACCTAATGCTGCCGGAAGCTGCGGTCTGTTCGGGCCGTACCACCGGCTGCGCTGTCGGGCCTCTGCAGTGGAAAGAACAACGCAAAGAAATAGACCATTAGACTGACAAAAAGAGCTCAAACAGGTAGTCCCAAGTGCAGTCAACATTTCAACGGTACTTTTCATAATAATGCAGTCCCGCCAATCATTTTGCTTGCCGTGTATGGTTGCGGGGAGCTGTGTTCTGTTTGGGCAACTTGAATACCACCGGCTGTGCTGCAGCGCCTCTGCAATGAGCAACCGCAGTGCAGAATAATCACTCTGAGACTCCAGCAACAGGGCGTGTAAGTGAAGCCAACGAGAAATTCTCCTGAAATCCTCATGTTACACCATAAAACTAAGTTGTAACCCCGATGCTGCTGGTAGCTGTGGTCTGTTGGGGCCACACCAGCGATTGCGTTGCCAAGCATCTGCATCAGATGAATCAGCAACGGGAACAGCAGAGCGACAAGACAGGTCAACACCAGCAAATGAAAAAAACAATATACACAATAAAGCTGATCCCGATTACTGTTAGCCTGTTGCCACACCTGCATGCTTCTGCCTAAGTACTGCTGCTTCTGCTTCCAACTGTGGGAGCTTCTGATTCAAACTGTCTTGGACCTGTTTGCCTAGGCTGCTCTTGCTGAGGGCTGTCAACAGTGTCACTGGTGCCGCTGCTGCTATCAAAATTGCTGATGATTGTTCGCCCGTGCTGGACACCAGCTTGATGGTCAGCAATCCTGCAGCAGCAGCAGCAGCAGTGACAGCGGTGTTGAGAGGGATGACTGCATGCCTGGCTGAACGCAGTTGGTAGTGTTACTGGTGCCGCTGCTGCTATTAAGATCGCGGATGGTTGTTCGCCCGTGCTGGATACCAGTTTGATGGTCAGCAGTCCTGCAGCAGCAGCATCAGCGGTGTCAAGATTGGTTACTACATGTTGCTGAGCGCAGTTGATAGTGTTACTGTAATGTTTGTGCTATCGAAACTGCTGCTGCTGTGCCATCAACTCTGCCCCATGCTTTGCTGCTGCTGTTACTGCTACTGCCAGCTATGCATTGTTTGTATCAACCAAACCGCAAAACAAGAAGACAACCCCCCACCCCACCACCCCCGGGATC
This sequence comes from Coelastrella sp. UTEX B 3026, assembly GCA_002588565.1. Taxonomy (NCBI): domain Eukaryota; kingdom Viridiplantae; phylum Chlorophyta; class Chlorophyceae; order Sphaeropleales; family Scenedesmaceae; genus Coelastrella; species Coelastrella sp. UTEX B 3026. The sequence continues at coordinate 3,776 of NSMO01001252.1, forward strand.
AGGCGGCTTCTGAGGCCTAAATAACCACATTAGCACCCCGGGATCCACCATCTGTGCCGCTGGCACAGCAGTAACAATGTAGCAGCAGTAACATCGTAGCTGCAGTAACATCGTAGCAGCAGTAACATTGTAGCAGCAGTAACATCGTAGCAGCAGTGACATCTTAGCAGCAGTAACATTGTAGCAGCACTAACATCGTAGCAGCAGTGACAATGTAGCAGCATTGGCATTTTGCTGTACACTGTCAACACACACCTGCTACTAGGTAGATGAGTACTACTGCCAGCTATGCAAGGCTGCAGACACACAAAACCTCAGGACAAGAAGACCTCCACCCCCCCCCACACACACACACACACTCTCAGGCTTCTAAGGCCTGACGAACCCGCAGATCAGGCCCCGGATCCATCACGATATCTAGCCGCTGGCCCAGCAGTAACGTTGTAGCAGCAGTAACATTGCGCCGTAAACTGTCAACACATACCTGCTACCAAATAGAAGATTGGTGATGCCACAATCTCTGCAACCAGCTTTGCTGCTGCTGTGGAGAAGTCCTGTGGTTGCTCCTGCTGCTGCTGCTGCTTGTCTGCCCCGCCAGGCACTGAACGCTGCTGTTGGGCGGCATCTGACGCAGTGTCTGGGGCATTGTCCTGCACGCCCTGCAAGATAAAAATGCAACAGCATGTTCTGCTGAACTGCTACAGTGGGCTGGGGGTAGCGTCTGTCTCCCTGTAGATGCTGTTCCTTGGCAATTTCTTGCGAATGCTGCGGTGCTACTCAATAGTGTTGGATTTTTTGCGTTGCGCATGGCCTTGAAACCCAGTCTAGGCCGTGGAATGAGTGCACTGCAATATCTGCTGCTGTTATCACACAGACAAACAACCCTCCGCCCTGGGTTGGCTACTTGTGGCCTTTGTATGAACCTCAAACGTACGATTGAACATACCTTTTGATTGCTATTGACCTGGACGTGTGGTCGCCGTTGCGCTGGACGCTGTGTAGCACGAACAGAGACTGCCAACCGCTGAGGAGTGCTATACGCTACCGAGCCCCTGGGACCTGCAGCTAGCGCCCTCATTGCTAGAGTAATACGCACACGGTACTGTGCGTAACTGCTGTTGCTACCGGTCAGTCGACAATGCGAATCAGATTACGTGTGTTCGCTGCGTGTCAACCAGACAATCAAATGTCCTGGCATGTGCAGTTCGGCAGCCTCTGCAGCCCCCTTCTGAATTCCATAACATTATCAGCTTTCCAGTAGAAACGATTGTCGGCTTTGCCCCTTACATTCCACAGTGACACATGGCACTGAAGCGGTTTCTGGTGTAACATGTTGTCATTGTCATTTCCTCTTCCTCACACATTGCTGTTGCGAATGTACGCCAAACCTCTGCTCCTCGACAAGCTACACCCTTGAGGCAGCTCTCAAGCGCAGATGCATCGTGGCAATGGATGTGATGGCTCAGGGGGTGCCCAGCATTTGGCCTGGCTTTGCCAGGGTTGAGGCAGTGCAGGGTTGAAGCAGCGCACTGCCTCACGTGGTTGCAGGCCATGCCACGACTGTCTGTACAACAGGAAGCAGCTGCATGCCTATAAAGCCAGTGAACTCCATATTGGGCGCACAGGGTTCATGTCAATGGCTTGCCTCCAATGTGTGGATTACATGACATGTACAGACTTCATTGCACTCAGCATCATTACTGTTGAGGCACAAGCGCAGACCGACGCAACTGGCATAACAACTGACTTGCATGCCGTCATGACCAACTACAAGACACTGTACGTTCTACGCAAAAAAAGTGACTGACATATACATGGTATGCATGGCACAATACAAACAATATCCTGCACAGCCTGAGGCATTCATGGCAGTTTTTCACTTGAGTGTCTTCAATCAATTGTATTCGCTCACCATGTACTGATGGTGTCAGCACGGCCCAACGAGACTGATTGCTCTCCATGTGTAATGTCACACATGTCTTTCTCGTTCTGCCACCACACACTCATTTGAACTGTTTGAATTTGCTAGTTGGTGCAAAGGCTGCAATGACGCCAAGTCCAGACTTTGACCTCAGCACCCACTACACATGTACTCTCCTTCAGCTCATGTCCAAACTTCACCGTGATAGCCGTAGCAGCTCTGAGTCATTACTTCTTTGACTTGCCACCATGACTGGCATTCTTTGCAGCAGCAGACTGTGCCCTGGAAGCAAAACTGCCAGAGGAAACCTTGCCGCCGTGTGACTTCGCCTCAGCGGATTGGATACGGGCGGCAGCCTACAGCGCAATGTGACAAAGCAGGCATGTGTGTGGAAGAGATTGCCTTGTACATGTCTGCCATGATGTCGGCTCAATAAATTTGCGGCTCGCAACAAGCAAGATAGCATTCATGGTGTCTACAGCAGCCATGTGCCAGCTATAGGCACCATGCCTGCATATGGTGCCAACAGCCAGAGGGTGCCAACAGCCTGGCATGGTCAGCTGTTGCTGCGCTGTGAGCTGCCATCATGAGCTGATTTAGCTCACTGTTGTCAAGGACCAACTGAGGCATGCCATGCCAACAGTAGTTTTGTGACAGTGACATCAAACTACTGTTATCAATTACCAGAGGCTAGACCTGCACAAATGTAGAACAGGCCTAACAGGCACAGCTGAGCGCGAGTCATCCAGTAACAGATCATGTTCACTGATCAAGCACCAGCTGCGCAGTTCAGCTTTGCAGGCCGCAACTACTGCATGTTGTGATGAAAGGGGGGCCCGTCCAAACAGCATTGAGCACGCTTAGCGCCTCAAATCCAGTTGGAGGCGACAAGCAGTTGACTTCAAAGCCCGGTTCCACATTACCTCCTGAGTCATGGGGGTACTCTTGCCACCGCTGGAGCCCTTCTCTTCTGCAGGAACAGAGTGAGGGGATGCATTAGCCGAGGATGCTCGAGAGGCTTTGGACACTCGCCCCTGAGGGTTACGACGAGCCTTTCCAGCGGCTGACCGAGTTGGGATATCTGGCGGTTGATCCAAGCATTCACGAGGCTGGAGACACCCGGGCACCTTCAGTACACGGGCATTACGGGCATCGACTCGGCCGAACAAGGCACCAGCAAGACAATCTGGTAAGCTTGCGACTAGTGCCATCGCGGGCCCCGCATGGCGACCTTTGGCCTGCTGTCGGACAGCAACTCACCGTCGTCGGCATCTGAGGCATCGCCGATTGCGGCTGCCTTGCCGGAGCTTGTACTGCGCACAGCGGCAGTGGAAGCAGAGTAGCCAGTTCCCGACTTGGGGCCGGATCTCACGGTGGGCGGAGCCTTGACAGGCAGAACGTGCGGGGCAAAGCGGCCGGCCAGCTGCATGATGCTTCAACAGTACGACAGGGAAGCTGAAATTGCGGGGGCGGACTAGGCAAACAAAGCTCGCACGACAACACAATGGATGTGGGACTGCAAGTAAGGGTCTTGGCTTTGTCTTGTCGGTGCACGGCTGCTTCACGGCTAGTGCACGAAAGGCCACTCATCTTCCCTCGCACGTCGCTGCAGTCGCCGGTCGGGGCACGGTTACCGGATTCACTACATTGTATCGTCGAAGGCCTTCGGAGGGAGTAGATTAGAGACTTTGCGATGGGACTAGGTCATCAGATAGATAGCCCAACACTATCAATGCCGACCTTGGTCACTTCCGCTAGGCGGGTGTGCGGCTGCACTTCCACGAAGTTGCCCGGTCGAGCGAGCTGAACTATGACCTCGGGGAACGAAGATTACGTTTGTACTAATGCAACGTCGGCTACGGCAGCTTATGTTTTCCTGAGACACAGACACGAGACATGTCAGACAGTGCTGCGCCTAGGGCCTAGGCGCGGCCTGATAGCCTCCGAGGTGTTTTGCAAATGATCCTCCCCCCCCCCCCGGGTGCCTGTGCTCAAAACAGCCCGGCGACAGGTAAAGGCAATTGAGAGCCGTTACTACTGATGGTTCTTACCACGCACCGGGCACCCGACCTCACAGAGCAGAGTGCCCGGCATTCTATGTTACATTAGCTATACTTCACAGAGCAGAGTGACTGTCGCACTGGTAGTGAGCACCCACTGCAAGACCGCTGAAGCGTCTTGTGGTCTGCCCCACACATGACTTGCATATGGTTGTAGTTGACCAGAAGCATGGCATGCCCGGGAACCACAGTACATGCCTGTCTGTTTCAGACACAGTATATCCTTATTTATGTAGTCTGCCTGTTGCCCCAATCTGTGTTTGTACATGTGCTGCTGGTGTTCATAAACTGAAAATGGGATTGCTGTGACAGATACTGCTGCACAGGAACCACTCAGCATTTTGGTAACCTGCTTTGTAGCGTCTAGGGTGCCATGATTAGTGTAATCTAATGCTGGATGCAGGTAGCGTCTGCAGCTAGTCACTCAGTGATCAAATCATCACATGCAGTAGTCCCGCCTCTGAACTGGGGCGCGGGGCCGATGGCCATAGTGCTATGGCTGGTGGGTAGCTTATATATATATGCAGTAGTTGCAACGTCCGTTATCGATTTGTCTGTCAGCCCAACAACTTGCTTTAGGTTCGCTGACCATATGATATGTTCTGATCATGGTGGAATGCAGTTTCGTCACAGTGGGGTTCAGGGCCACTCACTAGAAGCTGTTGTGGCATCAAATGTTGCATGAGCCACAAGCCACCGGCCTCAAGTTGTGTACAACACATACGGCAAAAACACAGGCTGTCTGGGCCACAGTCAGCGCTCTGAACACACAGCAAACTGCATTTTCGACCTCAACAATGAGTCATGAACCAATATGACACAACTGTGAAACAACAAGTTGCAGCAAATGCATGTTGTCCCCATATTCTGCACCACACAACTATCTTCCCATCTCCCAACATTATACGCATTTCACTGCTGCGTGGGCCACAAATAGCCTATATGTGTTAAATGTTACATGTCAACCTCAACATGTGTACACCGATGGGTGCCACCTGGTGTCGGCATGCGTACTGTCATGGTGGCCTCTGTAGGAAAGTGTTGCACCCTAAACCCAGGCAGCCCTTGCTGGACCGATCCCACGAACCCCCACAAGTCCTGGCTGTGCCTTCTCACACGCTCCCGTATTCTGCTCTTGTGCAAGCAACCCACAGTCATGAAATCAGGCGCCTGCAGGCAGACACAGGTGGCATAGGGTTGCTACTATTGTAGGCTCACTCAAAGTCAGTAAGCGCTGAAGCAGCAGCTGCTATACAGCCAGCACACTCAAAGTCTGCCACAGTAATTCAGCGTTTGTTTACGCATAGCAAATCCCAGGGCAGCCAGGGCGGTGCAACTGGCTGGACTATGGTCTTGCATACAGCAGGCATGGACTAAATGACTCAGTCCATGATAGGGTCGACACCAATGCGTTGTGCGATGGCGTTGCAGCTACTGCACGCTTGTACGGGAGCTGTTGTGGTCGCACAGCAGCACTCCTTGCACCATATGTTGCTTGGAGCTCAACATGTCAAGGGCAATACCTTGTATTATGATAATACAAGGTTTGAGTCATGCACCCAAATACATTGTGCCCGGCATTGTGTCTGAGATGGGTGGCTGATAGATTGCGGGATGTACTGAATACTTATGTAGTACACTCAGCTTGAGGCTGGGTTCTCAGCTTTCTGCAGCCTGTGACAGTTTGATTGCATCAGTGCAAGTATTGCTGCTTCAAGCGCCGCCCGTGATAAAACACCTGATGTGCCAACGTACGGGTCACATGCACGTAATCATTCAATGCACTCTGAATGTGGCTAGCGATGCACATGCATGCTTGCAGTCCAACCCCCTTGAAGGGTTTTCCCTTGACCTGGAGCAATCCAAAGCCTCACCTGCAGCAATACAACTCCTCAATCGTCCTCACAGTGTGTCGCTTACTTCTTCCCGCCCTGATTGGCATTGTGTGCTGCGGCAGCCTGAGCGCGGGCTGCAAAACCACCTGAGGCGACTTGACCACCATGAGCCTTTGCCTCGGCTGCCTGAATTCTCGCAGCGGCCTGCAAAGCATAGGAATACAGAGGTACAACGATTCAATAGTATGCCTGATGTGCAGATGATACACAAGAAAGATATGCAAACTTATGTGTATGTTAACGTTAGAGGTTGCAGCACTAACATATTGAATCAAGGTTTCCAAAAGGTGCTATTAGCAAGTGTGGCACTTGATAGCCGGCAGCCGTGGTGAGGTTGTGTCTAAAAGCACAGATGGCAAGTCTTTCAGAGCTGTAATAGATTGGCTGGTTGTTGCTGTACTCAAAGTGATGTGCGCAAATGCATCCAGCAAGCATGCCGCATATGTCTAGCACAAACTGCAGGGGTTCTGTTGTTGAAAAACTCGCACCATATCACCAAAGTACGGCTGCCGTACGGTGAGGCAGATAGAATCAATGTACTGTCATGACAGGTTGTGCATGCATTTTCAGGTTGTGTCGCATTACTGTGTGGATTGTCCATTACATTGCTGAAATGCAGGTCAACTGGCTGCAAGACACATTCACCTCGCCGGTCATGGGGGTGGACTTTCCGCCCGAGCCTTGGCCTGCAGGTCGGTGAAGCAAGGCAGTCGAGGACCGTAGGTTCCGAAGTATACAGCTCTGATGGCTGCCATACAGTTCCAGACACCGACTGTCGAAAAACGCACGGCATACATAAGTACAGGGTATACATGAACTACCATGAACGCGCATGTTGACATCACGCAGCTGTGCTATAGAACAGTTGAGAGAATGCATTGTTGCGTTTACAGGCAATCAGTCAGTTTAAAAACCGTCAGCTAACGGGCAAATGATTGCGGGCGACAGTGGAAGCACCATACCTTGTTTGCCGTCCATGCCGAAACGTGCGAGAGTCGGAAGAACCGGTTGGTGCTTTGAAGAAGATGTTATGCAGCGGTGCCTTCTGTCCCTCACAAACTGTCACCTAGCTAGCTACTAGCATATATAACTACACCCACGCGAAGCACACGCCGGAGCCACGGCTGATGGTTGGGCTCCCGTCAGTGGGCCAGCCGTGGTACCATGGACGACTAGATATTCATCAATACTCCGCATCCCAGACCACGGCAGCTGGCTTGCCGCACATTGCTTGAAAATATTCAGAACGTCAGTCCCATTCTCGGGACCTGTTGCCGTTCACTGCCGTACGCGTGTCGATATGCGGCGAGCTGCTGACGGCTCTCTCGGACGTCCCCCGGACCTCGGACGTCCCCGAACAAGAGCCCGCCAGGCTCATAACAGCGCGATTCTTTGAACACTTCAAACATGCTCATGGCCGCGCTAGAAGAAACATGGACCGACACAGCATCCAACGCTCATACCATAACACTGGCGCTGGAGCTGTAACAACACTACCAACGGAAGCCCTACTGCAGTCGTCGCCCTATCTCGTCCGTGACATCAATCAAAGCTGCCATGATTCCAGTCTGTAATGCACACAACTGTGATCCTGTCAATCCCCGAAGCCAGTCCTGTACGCCATCGCTGCTGCTGCCATCACCGCTGTGGGCAGCAGCAGCATTACCTAGTTCTGCCAACCTCAAAAGCAGGACCTGCGCTGGTGCTGATGCTGCTGCATTTTGCTGTTGCTGCTGCTGCTGTCCGGATGCGGCAGCAGCGCCACTTGCACCACCCAAGAGCTGCTGCAGATCAACGGCGTTACCTGTTGCGGCTGCTGCCGCCGGTCTCTGTCCCTTGGCAGCAGCAGCAGCAGCCAACTCAGCACATCCTTTGAGCTTCTGTACAGCGCCTGGCTTCTTAAACCCTCCATCAGCAGCGACGCCCGCTTGCTGCTGTTGGGGTTTAGGAAATCTGCATGGGTTCTGTGCTTGTAACACCCTGTGTAACATGTTATTTTGCTGCTGGCGTGGCATCCACTGCTGACTAGGATCGATCTCCAATGCATCCACGTCATCATCATGTGCTGCTGCTGCTGCTGCTGCTGGCGGCTCTGCAACATTGGACGAGGCAGCAGCGGATGCCGGCAGCACCATTGCTGCTGCCGCTGCTGGCAGCAGCTGCTGCTGATCGGCTGCCGTAACAGCTGCCCTGCTTGGTGGCAGTATGCCGATGACATCTGATACCTGCTGCTGCTGCTGCTGCTGCTGGGGTTGCTGGACTTCAGAAGCTACTATGAGCTGCTGTGTAGGGATGTTACCCGCTGTGCCCAACGCTGCTGCTGCTGCTGCCGCCGCACCTGCAGACTGCGGCAGCAGCACCTGTGTGGGGCCAGCAGCAGCAGCAGCACCTGCTGCAACAGTCTGCTGCTCAGATGCAGCAACTGTCTGCTGCTGCTGCTGCTGCTGTGACACATGTGCTGTGCTGCCTGACAATGCGACCAGAGTAGAAGGCATTGACTGCTGTAGCAGCACCTGTGTTGGCGTAGCAGCAGCAGCAGCAGTACCAAATGCAACTGTTGGCTGCTCTGATGCAGCTGCACTGTTTCTGGGACCTGCTGCTGCCACTGTAGCTGGAACTGACTGCTGCTGCTGCCGCTGTAGTAGCTGTGTCGGAGCAGCAGCAGCAGCACCTACTGCTACCGGCTGCTGCTCCGATCCTCCCATGGTGCTCCCGGGATCTGCTGCTACTGTCGCAGGCATGGACTGCTGCTGCTGCTGCTGCTGCTGCTGTGCAGCTTGAGTGTGTACATCAACAGCCTCAGAATCCTGGATCACCACCTGCTGCTGCTGCTGCTGTCCCTGCTCCTGCATCGCTGATACCCGCTGCTTCTGCTGCCGCTTAAGGGGTTTGCCTGGGCTGCTGCCACTGCTGCCCATGCCCTGCTGCTGCTTGCTGGCAGCAGCAGCAGCAGGTGTTGCCTGCTGGCCAGATGCAGGCGGAGACTCCATCACCACATCTGCATCACAAGCTGCTGCTGCTGCTGCTGCTGCTGGAACAGCATTTGTGCCTGCAAGTGCTACTGCTGCTGGGTGCACAGCAGCAGCAGCAGCAGTGGCGGGAGGTACAACATCATCCTGTGTAGCTGCGACCATTTCAGTATCCTCATGTTGCTGCTGCTGCTGCTTCACTGCGCTGTCATCTTGCTGCTGCTGCTGCAACCTTGACTTCCCTCGACCTCGCTGCTGCTGCAGCTTCTTTGGCTGCTGCTGCTCCTGCCGCTGCTTCTTAGATGCCTGCTGATGTACAGCATCCACTGCTGCTGCTGCTGGCAGCAGCGGCCCCTCGGATCCATCCAAAGGTTGACTGTTGTCCAATGTTGTGTAGGTGTTCACAGAAGCTCTGCGTTTCCTGCCAACAAACGCTCGCTGCTGCTGCTGCTGCTCTTCGAGTTGCTGTTTCACAGGAATTTGGACATACTCCGTTTGTGATGCATCTGCAAATACATGCTGCAGGGTTTTGCGCCGCTTTGGCGCGGCAGCAGCAGCAGCAGGTGCTGCCATGGTACCGCTCTTCTGACCACCCCTGCCGCTGCCAGCAGCAGCAGCAGCAGCAGCATTGATGAATGTTGGAGCCGGTGATACAATCCGAGCCCCATTAGCAGCCGCCCCTTTCCCTCTCGGTGTCACTGCTGCTGCTGCTGCTTTGCTCATCATCGGACTCTTTGCTGCTGCCACTGCTGCCACCGGACTCTTGGCAGCAGCAGCAGCAGCAGCAGTAGGAGTGGCTTTTCGGGGTGTCACATGGGCAGCATCCGGGGCTAAACTGCCTGTTATGACTTCGCTGGGCATAAAATCAGCCAAAGTATCTTGCAACTCAATCGGCAGGGTTATACTCTGCGTTTCAGCATTGATATTGCCACTTTCTAGCAGTTTGTTCAGCAACTGATAAGTCGCAGACTGCAACTCATCTGCTGCTGCTGCTGCTGCTGCTGGGTGTTTGGCAGCGCCATGTGGCCGGGCGAAGACAGCTACCAGTAATGGGCTTAGAGAGTTTAGGCACCTGTACAGCAGAACAACAGGTTGGTGGTGTTGATACATGGTGTGAATATATGGCCCAGGGGCTGCTGCTGCTGCTGCTGTTGGGTGTTTGGCAGTGCCATGTGGCCGGGTGAAGACAGCTATTAGCAGCGGGCTCAGAGAATTCAGGCACCTGTACAGCAGAACACAGGAACACAAAGGTGGTCTTGATAGACTGTGGTAACTGAGGGAAAGAGAGAGAGAGTGAGAGAGAGAGAGAGAGAGAGAGAGAGAGAGAGAGAGAGGGAGGGGAGAGAATCACTAACTGATTGGGTGTGGAGAGTACCGTGTGAAGTGGTGAGGTATTTAACGGTTGAATGCCTCACCACCTAACACGGTACTCTCCACACCCAATCATAGCATAGTTTACACCAAAGAGGGATAAAGCAGATCTAAACAGAGTTAGATACTTACTCCCAAAACTGGCATCTTTGCATGTCAACGTCTTATTCTTCTTTTACAGAGAGAGAAATTACAGTGGATACCTCACCATCTATAATGGTACTCTCCACACCCAATAGGAAACGGATTGCAACCAACAAAGGATAAGACCAGATGAAACCCTGTCAAGCACTCACTCTCTGTTTTCGCTTTTATGTCCGGCGTATGTCCCGCGTTTCCCGCTGTCCACGGTGGCTAGGAGCGAATGCACAACACAGCCACTGGACAGCCTCCAGACATTCGAGCAGAGTAGCAATGACTGGAATGTTGCACCAAGCCGTGGTAATGCAGGGCAATGCGATACAGGCACACTTTGTAAGTAGAAAGCAGAAACACCTTGTAGTGAAGTAACATACCTCTGTACTGTGCTGCTGCTGCTGTCATTACTGCCAGCTGTCTCAACCCCAGCAGCAGCTGCTGCCGCTGCTGCTGCTGTGCCTTGCAACTGCAAGAGCCACTCCAGCAGCACTGGCACTACACTGCTCAGGACACCTGTGCTCAAGTCACTGACTGCTGCTGCGGCACTGCTGCTGCTGCTGCTGGACAGCGCAGGCACCAAATGCTGATCTAGAATATCAGCAGCCACTGTTATATCTGGCATGTGACTTGTAACAACAGCAGCGGAAGCTGCAAGATGCTGACATACAGCTTTATACTTCTGCTGCTGCTGCAACTGCCAACTATTACCAGTGCTGCTGCTGGCAGCAGCCGCTGCCAGCGGGGCAGCAGCAAAGAGAAATCCCACCAGCAGCCGCATACACGATAAACACATAGCTTGCAGCTGCTGCTGCTGCACTGCTAGTCGCCCTGCTGCTTTTGCTGCTGCTCTTTCACTGGCCACAGATCCGATGCCACTGCTGCTGGCAGCAGCAGCAGCAGTGGCAGCAGCAGTGCCAGTCATGGATCCCACCATTGACAGCTTTGTGGGTGTGAGGGTAGCTGATCCCCTGCCAGATCCTGGCTTGCTGCTGCCACCACCGCTGCTGCTGTTGCTGCCAGCAGCAGCAGCAGCGGCACCTTGCTGCTGTGCTACTAATGCAGCTGTTTCATGCAGCAGCTGATCCATGGTACTGCACATGCTGGCAACTGCTGCCAGCACGTTGGTGACTGTACCGTACCTATTCATGGCAGCACTGCTGAACTCTGCCTCTGCCATTGCAGCCAGCCTTAACAAGAAGACTTCCCACTCTTCACCCCCCTGACCACAAAAAGCAGCAGCAGCCGCTGCCGGAACATGCTGCAGCAGCAGCAGCAGCTGCAGCGCTCCTGATCTAGATAACTTGTGGGTTTCTACAGCGCCTAGGATACTTTGTAACAATTTTTGTAACATGTTACACCAGCATTGAGCAAAACGATCCACGATCTGCATATAGCTATCCCCCTCCTGCTGCTGCTGCTGGCTGGTGCTGCTGCTGCTGCGGCACACTCTCTGGCAGCAGTGCCCCAATGATCCCAGGGGACCGATCAGCACAGCAGCAACTTGTTTGACCAGGTCCTTCACTGAATCTGCTGCCACTGCTGCTGCTACTGCTGTCGCAAAAGGTGAGTCATTGCTGCTGTGGACAGCGTGCTCAGTGGCAGCAGCAGTAGGATCTGACGGCCGTAGCAGCAGATGCTGTATCAACATGCACCAAACTGTGAGCTTTCGCCGTGCTGGCGCTGCTGCTGCCATTGCCGCTGCTGTTCCTCCTGCTACAGCTGGCTCAGGCCACTTACTCACAGACTGCAGGAGCTGCAGTGCAACTGACACTACAGCTGGTCCCTGAGCAACTGCAAACATGTAGCACAAATAAGTGAGTTCATGCGAGCCTAGACACAATGCAATCATACAGCACAAGTAAGTAAGTTCACGGGTGTTCATGATTCTCTCCCAGCACTGCAACTGCTGGGCCACAAGTCCACAACTGCCCACAAGACGCTGAGTTGACAGCTTATCACACTTAGTACGGATTGTTGCAATGATTTTGCTGATCCTACAACTGACACTACAGCTGGGCCCTGAGCAACTGCAATCACGCAGCACAATCAGTAACACAAATATGTTGACGGTTGTTTATCATTTTTCTGTGCCAGCATTGCGACACGTATGCAATTGCTGGGCAAAAAAAAAGTGCACAACTGCTTACAAAATGCTTGGATGATGGCATATTACACTTGATCTCAGTTAAAGGATGCTTCCCTGCCTTTGCTATGTCTCTACGAGCCGCACTGGGTTGCAATGCAGCTGCTACATACTGCAGCATCTTCAAGGCATTCAGCAGACACCAACTTGTGAAAAAATTGCAGAGATAGGCAAGCAGCAGCAGCTCTTTGTGGTCCCATCAGGGTTGGGATCATACGCACGTATGTCGCATATTGGGCAATTGCTGGGCAAAAAGGTGCACAACTGCTGACAAGACGCTTGGCTGACAGCAAAACACACTTGATCACAGTTAAAGGATTGCTTCCCTGCCTTTGCTGTTCCCTACTAGCCACACTGGGTTGCAATGCAGCTACCACACACTACCGCACCATAAATGCATTCAGCGGATAATATGAGTGTCAGCACCATTTGTTACATAACATTTGCACAGATCAGGAAAGCAGCAACAGCTGTTTGAGGTCCAATCAGGCTGAAAGATGATGAACAAAGCACATACATCGCATACGTCACTTACTCTGACAGCAGCATGTTAAGCATGATATGAGCTGCTCTTCCACAGCTGCTGGACCAGGAACGCTGCCAGCACCTGTTGCTGCTGCTGCTGCTGCTGGTGGTGGTACCAATGCGCTGCTGCCAGCAACAGCAACACTAGCAGTAGCGCTATTTGGTGCATTACGGTCACTACCGTCACTAGATGGTAGCTGACGGTACAGATCCAGCAGTATGTCAGCTACAACCTGCCAGCAGAAGTGCCCAGCTACCTGCTGCTGCTGCTGCTGCTGCTTGCGCGGGGTCAATTGCTGTTGCTGCTGCTGCTTGCGCGGGGTCAATTGCTGTTGCTGCTGCTGCTGCTTGCGCGGGGTCACTTGCTGTTGCTGCTGCTGAGGGTCCACAGCAGCAGCATCCCTGGCAGCAGCGGCCAGATCTACAGGCAGCCGCAAGTCTGCTGCTGCTGCTGCTGCTGGCAGAGCAGACGCTAGTAGACCGGCCGGCAGCTGCCATAAGACAGCTGCTGCTGCTTGCACAAGCGCAGCACGCAAGGTGCTGTCTCTGCTGCTGTTGCTGCTGCTACTGCCACTGCTGCTGTCTAGCTTTGTAAGTGTATGCAGCGCCTGAAAAGCT
>NSMO01001253.1:6943-21329 GCA_002588565.1 Coelastrella sp. UTEX B 3026
CTTGCGGCTGGATCACAGGTTTGCTATGTATATCTGCTGTTGGTGACATTGCTGATGTACCCGGTTCAGAGTGACTCTGTTCATGCTGTGCTTCTCACAGTCTAGAGCCTTCTTTATTACTGTTGTATAGTATCTGGCTTGTGAGTATGGGACTGCTTTGGCAATAGGCAGCAGCGCCCTGGCAGTTCAGAGTTCCCGATGTGCACACCGGGCATGGTCTACGATTACCAAGTTCCTGCACTGTTTGTCTGTTGCCGAGCCAGGTGTGAATTGTCCATTGATGCATCACAAGTGCTCTATGTATCTGCTGTTTTGTGACATTGCTGGTATACCCGGTCCACAGTCACTCAGATCATGCTGTGCATGCTGTGCTCCTCACCGCCCTTGTTGTACTCAGTTCCTGCACTGCATGTCTGCTGCTGAGCCAGGTGTGAGTTGTCCATCGACCCTCATGCTCCCAAGAAGGGCCTGCTGAAGCGAGTCATCACAAAAGCCAGGCACCCCCGACACAAACACGGCCACGATCAGCTGGTGGGTGACCTAGTGCGGTTGGGCCCTAAGGGTTCAGAGCAGGTGCTGGACAGCTGCTCAGGCAGTTGGTTGACGGAGCTGTGCTGGGATAAGGTGAGACTGCTGCGGGGGGGGGGGGGGCCTTGGGGGGTTGCTGGGGTGGGGCCAACAGGGTGACATGCGATCCTGGTGCATGCTAACCATCGTCGGGTAAAGATATGGCTGTCTATCCCGTACATACTTAATTTTATTGGGTGTCTATGGTTGTATCTCGGTGCTGTTGGTTGACAGAGCTGTTTTTGGATAAGGTGAGACTGCGGGGCCCTCGGAGGCGGGGCAAGCGAGGGCGCATGGGCAGCCTATGCTGGGGCCCGTGGTGCTGCGGTGGGGGGGGTGAGACAGGGCATTTTGGTGCATGCTAACCATTGCTGGGTATCAGTTGTGGTTGTCTATATTGGCACACACTTGGTCAGTTCTTGTATTGTGTTCAGCAGACTGTATTTACATCCAGTGCTGATAAGGGTGGTATGTCCGCGCTGTGTGTTCAGGGAGTGCGCTCTACCATCATGCCGGCAGCAGCTGCGGCGGCGGCAGCGGCGGCAGCAGCATCTGAGGTAGCCAGCAAACCAGCAGATGATGATGCAGGCTCTGTAGTGTGCCACAGTATCGGCAGTTTCAGCAGCAGCACAACCGGCAGCACTATCAGCGAGTCTGACGCAGCTGCACTACAAAATGGCAATCAACTGAGCAGCAGCAGTGAATTGGAGCCTAGCAGCAGCAGCGAGGGTGGCAGCAGCACCAGACTGACAACGGATACATTGGCAGTCCATCAAGCATCAGCAAATGGCGCAAGTGCGGGCAGTGCTGCTGTGGATGCTGCTGCTGTGAATGCTGCTGCTGGCAGCGCAGGGGTGTACCGGGCAGCCAGTAGCAGCGCATTCACTGGTTCTGATGCAGCAGCACACAGGAGTGGGCGGGGGATCAGCGTTGTCAAGAAGCTCTGGGATGTTAGATCCACACAGGTGAGGCTGATGAGATATCCAGTGGTGTCTTGGATGTATGCAGGTCAGAAGGAGCAGCTTGCGCAACGACATCACCAGAGATGTTAGCCCTCTCGCCCCTGCGGGGACGTGAGCGGACGGTAGGGAACGTGGAGTCGCCTCAACACAGACATTACCCTCCCTCAGCTTATGCTGGCGCTCTATCGGAAGTGCTACCCGAGCTCATCCATTCAGAGATGCCGCTATGAAGTTTACAGTAATGCTGGGGCAGTTATGAGCTACGCAGTCGCTGATGTGTGAGGTCATGTCATGCTACTCTGCAGCTGATTGTCTTCTTGTTGCACCAATCCTGAATGTCATAATTGTAGTTAGTGGGCTTGGGCCGCTCAGGAATCAATGATTTGTCTTGCATCATTTCCGGGGAGCTGATATGTGTCTTTCACTCTCTGTCGTATTTGCAGATGCTGCGTGTGACCCCTCTTTCTGATGATGATGCAAAGCTCCTACCCTCAGACTGCCGATACAGGTAAGCAGAGAGAGGGTCTGGGCAAAAAGCATGTGTATTCTTTTTGATGCAGCAGTGTTATTCCTATTGATGCGGCTGTGTGGCTGCTGCAGTTCAGCAGCAGTCAGTCAATTCGCTGAAGTCTTGCTCGAGCAGCTCCATGTGCAATACATACCGTGACCTCACTGCAGTTCATTGAGACCAGAATGTGGCTGCTGCGTTACACCTGCCATGTTCTGACCTTCTTTCGGAACATCACTTGTCGCACAGCCGGCCTTGCTGATCAGCGTTGATGTCAGCTCAAAGTGACAGCAACTTTGCATAGGGCTCACACAGTGTTGCTTTCACTGTATTTGCGGATGCCTGCATGAGAATATTTACCGGCGCAGAGAAGCAGCTGCATGTGGGTGCTTGCGCATTCATTTGTACGACTGTATGGTGCAGATGTAAACCTGCAAGTCATTGGAGGTGATACCTTCCCTAGCACGGGTTCCATCATTGCCTGTTGTTCTGGTTGAGAACGTGTTATTCCTGTATGTGCTGTCTGTCAGGCCCGATGTGCTGGCTCTCGGTGGAGGTGCCTCCAAAGCAGCTCAGCACTGGAAGCTTGCCCTGGAGGAGCGACAGCGGCATGACAGAGCGCTGCGTGGGGGAGATCACCCGGGACAAACAACACAACATCACAAACGGGGCAGCAGTGTGGGGCCCGCCAGCGGGGTAGAAGCAGATGATGAATACTAAAAGTCTGACGTGTGGTTCTCGTTTGTGGTTGGTAAATCACGAGTAATGACGTTTCGGGTGTGTGAAACCTTAACCCTAAACCGCGCGCAGCACAGCTGACCAGCGCAAGGTGCTAGCTGGAGAGGACAATCAGGCTGAGGTCTACGGGTGCAGGTGTAGGGGTGTTGGTCAGTGAGCATTGAGCTTTTTGCTGTTGTCGTGAAGGCCGCTGTGCTGTATGCTGCGGTGCAGGCCTTGCAGATAGCCCCTGCATGCCAACAACAGGAACAGCAGAGGCAACTCTCAAGGGTCTTGCACACTTTGGTTTGCATTGCTCATGCTGCAAGACTGCGGGGCTCTTGTAGGCACCTACTTGTGTGTTGATAGTTGCTGGAATTCCAACGGACATCATTGCCAATGCAGGAGGTTGGGGTTGGCTACAGAATGCATGAGCGTTGAGTGAGGGCCATGAACCATATGCTTGCAGCTAGTCCTTGCAGCTGCCCCTTGCATCCTAGCATAGTTGCTGTCAGAGTCTAGAGTGAACAGACCTCCTCTGTGTATGTGTATGTGCTGTACAGCCAGGAAGTTGTTTAGCAAACTCCACCTTTTTCTGCGGCTTTGACAGTTAGTAAGCACATAGTGACCAGCTGTGCCGGACCAACCGGGTGATAGCCAGATGTTAGTCTCTGCAAGTATGTATTCACGCAAGACTTGCAGAGGTGTGATGGCTTGAAACAGCAGTTCTGGCCTTGCCTTGTCGGTATGGTTCAGCAGTGTGCGTTGCAGGTCGCACACGCTATGGTTGATAGGGCAGGTTGCCAAGCTGCTGGTTGCTGACAGGCAGCAGTTTTGAGTGTTACTGCGTATGCACGGCTTTGTGTACTGTCAACAATTTTGCATGCACGCCACAGTTCCAGCGGATGAGTTTGCGAGCGGAACTGGCTGTTGGCACTGATGCAGTTGCAATACCCAGAGAATGATCTTGGACTTGTTGCCAAGTGATGTTTGGAAGTGTTATGACAAGATCAATGTGGCGGTTAATCAGGAAACAAAGATTTTGTAAAAACTTCGTTGCTTTGGTGGTTGTGTGGTGTTGGTTTTGCTTTGTGTGCAGTTGGCGTCTAGCAGTGTTGACTTGCTCACTGTTACTTTCTGCTTTTCCTTTACTAAGTTTCTGAGCAGTTTTGTGAGCCGTCGAGGTGTAACCAGTTTGGTCATTGTTTGGACATTGGGCTTATCTGGCAGAGTCTGGCAGGAGTGTGCAGCAAATAGTGTTAGTAGGCATGGCATTTCCAAGGGCGTTCTCATCCTCGGTATTTTTGGATACTAGTAGTTTAGCTGGTTATTGAACAGCAGAACCCAGCAAGAGCTTGTCAATGATGTTTGTATCGCACGTTAGGGCCAACTTCAAGCTAGTAGCGGTCCAGCTATTAAATGTATCAGTACGTACACATACACGTATAGTATTGATGGTATGTAGTTCATTTTCCTCGCAGTTTGCATTCTTAGTCCGGCAGGGCCATGGCATGCAGGCGTGTTCTGACCAAACATCTTTTGTCGTTAGCTTGCGCGCATGCCATAATGTCATTGAACTTCCGAGCTCTGACATTGTCAGTCATTTACTGTGGCAGCGCGTCTCGAAGTTAAGGTAACGCGTATCGTGACAGGTGACCCTAGCCATGAGGATACGTTGAGGGTGCATGTGCGACACAGCAACCTCCGAATGTGCCGCACCACAGCTCATTGACCACTGATGGTTGCAGCCGCCCGAAAGCCGGTGAATGATTCGTGCAAACATCTGTATGGCCTGTGTAGTCACCACGGCACCTACGACCGATTACTACGCGTGGCAGTAACGTGGATGTTCCGCCGCTCCGGGTCGCCTCGGTGCTGGCCCGGTGATCGGACGCTGCCAGCACGGAGGTTACCCGGAGCGGCTCATTCACGATGGTCGGACGCTCAAGTCACAGGCCGTCACGATGGCAACCATTTGGCTACTGCACCAACATTTTCAGCATATTTACCGGCAGAGCGTAGTCGCCATTATCGGCTGAGTGTCGCATCCGACCCAGTACGGGCTCTACTCCGTGTCAGCAAGCTTAGCAGCCGGCTTGGCTGGTCACGGTTACTTCAAGTTGAACTAGTCGTGTGTCGGAACTAATCCCGATTTGTCTCAGCTCTCTTTGTTTGTATTCTCCTAGATCCAATATTATAATAATATAGTATAATACAATCCTATTTTCTGCACTGGATGTGGCACTGCCCGGCGGTAGAGCAGCCTCGACGATACCTCATAGCCAGGAAATGCGAGGTTGGGTCGGGCAAGCACGTATGCGAACGTTCGCGTGGTTGCCCGACCCACCCGGTGCGGGGTCTGGGCCGAGCCTGTTGCGTCTTACATTCATGCGGTCATGCGCCAAGGCTGCCAGGCATGATTTTTATATTCCGGCCCGCGAGACACACTGGTAACACCTACTTTGGCAGATTGTTGTGTGTGCCGCCACAAATGCGTGTTTCACCGCAAAGTCTGAGGCCCGTACGCAAGCGGGTGTGATGAACACCCAGAGCTGGGCTCTAGCTCTGCCCGGGAACATGACGGCAGTGGCACCCCGGTTGCACCTGTTGCGCGACAGGTAGCAACTAGTTGTCAGAAGCTTTGTTGGTACAGGGTCGGACCCGGCCGGCAACGGGGGATCACCGCAGCCCCCCAGGTGATTGGCATTCTAACAGTACGCTGCATGAGCTAGAACTTTGCAGGTATGTGGAGCTTCGAAAGCATGCATGGAGCGTACAAAGGTGATGATAATCATTGCGGACACTGTTGGGCCAAGCCCTACGGCCCTCGGCCCCGCGCCCAACGGTAGTCGCCCCGACAAACACATTACCCTCCCTCAACTTACGCCAGCGCTCTATCGAAAGCGCTACGCGGAGCTCATTCATTCATTCCCCGCGCCTCATCTACCCAGTGACCACAAGCAAATAACGGACCAGGCAAAGCCACAACGCTTATCCCTTAGTACTGTTAGTCATGGAGCGTAAGTTGTCCAGTAGCAGGATGCGGAACTTGCGGCCGGCTGACATCGTCGGACGCGGCGCCAGTACTTAGCAGCTTCCCAATACCTGCTTTGTCTATGAGAACGGTATGCGGAGACGTACCAAATAGTAGATCTCAACTGCAGACGCCCCAGTTGAAGCCACAGCAGCATTGTGTAAATTTGACGACGCTCGAATGCGGCCTTCGCATGTGCGACTCGTCGGCTGCCAGCACGGCCGCTTCTCACCTACCATTTATTGACATAAAGCGCACTTCGCCGATCCGGGCAACACCAGTGATACCGCACGCCAGCGCCATGACGGTCATGGTGCGAGGCACTCTCGCTCAGCGCGTAGGCTCCTATCCTCTGCAGCGACTACAACCTCATGGCCAACGTTACCACCGCAGAGGCTGCACATGTACACAAGCCCTCACACAACGCTGTGGTGCGAACATGCAGAGCTCAGTCTCAGCAGTACGCTTTGGCAACTTGCCTGTTCAAACCACAATGATGAGCAAACACCATACAACTCAACCTGTACTATACAACATGCAGCCAGCTGTGAACCCTATGGTGCACCACAGTGTGTCACATCAGCATGAGAGCCTCAGTAACGGTGCCAGAGACCACAGGGCAGGCGGCGGCAAGCTCCTGATGCTGTGATTGCACCACAACCACCGGGACATCACAGCGCTGCAACCAACCTCACACCGAAGCGCATCCTTCAAGCATGGTCAGGCACAGCAGCACAAGCAGTCAATCCTGCCCTCACAGCAGCATGAGGCCCGCTGCTTCTACCTCACGTAAGGAATCTGCTGCTGTGGCCCTGCCCCCATAGCTCCCCTTAGTGCATTCCAGGTGAACCTGTACCACCAGAGCCACTCTGCCAGCTCAAGTGCCTGATTTGCTTTTGAGCCCATCTCCCAATCCCACCAAGGCAAGCTGGTCGCCTTCATGGCCTGGATTTCGCTGATTGTTGACTTGGCTATGTAGCGAGCCAGGCTGCTCATATCGTGAGCATTGCGCGAGATGTAGCGGTCCACTCGGGAAGCAACCTGCAGTCAAGCAGCAACATGGTACAGTATTGAGTCTACTGCTGAGATCAGAAACAGCAAATGGAAGCCCAGATGCAGCCAGGGGCAGACGATGTGAGGCTTTATGTCAGCTACCCAGTTTAGGTGTGAGAACAAGTCCCTCTGGAAACACTTAGCAACAAACAGCACATGCAAACCCAGGCAACAGAGACCACAAACTGAGTATCAGACAACAAGCCTCATATCTCCTCTGCATGTCTGCTTTCTGACCATACATAGCTGACTGCAGCACCCAAGCAATGCGGAACAAATGCGGGATTGCCTTGCAACAGTCAGGTTAGCAGAGGATCTTCAGCTTGAAAGCCAGGTTCTGATGAGACTTCGCCGCAAGCTGACAATGAGCAATTCAACAGGTGGATGAAGCCGCGATAGCCAAGAGCCTGATTTACTCGAACGTGCTCTGTATAACGGATTACTCGGAAGCCCAAGAGTGCGCCAAGCTCACCACGACAGCCTTGAAAGAGCAATATGCCCACATTAGGCCTCTGTCAGCCTTCACGTTCTGACCAAGACCCATGATAAACACCGGCAGCATGCCCAGCCTGGCTCTGTTCTCCAGGCTTATCAGCGAAGACAGGTCAAGCTCCAGCTGGTGTCCACTGACAATCTGAGCATAGCGGGTGATGCACCACAGCAGCGCCTCCTCCTGTGACTGCATAATTGCACATATCCTGGATGCTGCACCAAAATGGGTGCCCGGCACGGCCAACGCTGCATCCTGGTTCTCAGTGCACCAGTTACACAGCGTAGAGTTCCCGAACGGCATCCATAGGTGCTGGATGTCAGTGTGGGTGTATGTCGGTTGTGGTGGTGGACGGGAGTTGCTGTACTGGTGGCTGCCGGATGGACAGGGGAACTGTGGGCCGCTGGCTTGGCGTCGCTGGAAGCCCGGGCCCCTCGTCAGGATTGTGCGAGCGAGTCGCCAGATGGTTAGCCTGCATGAGGAGAGTGCAGCATGTGCGAAGAGTTTTGCTGTTTCAAGAGACAGACATCTGCAAAGGAACAGGAACTGTGACAAACTCCAAAAACAGACCACACTTGGGTCGCATTGGCGTGTGCCGGGACAAAGGATTGTGCACGCGCCAAGGGCTGACAAGTGACGCACCACGGTTGCGAGCTCACTCAACAACGAGCACAAACGACAAGCACAAACGACAAGCACAAACCAGCATCAAGCTTGTGGTTGCCCATGTGTTGCCTTGTGAAAAGTACTTTCACACTGCACCCCAGCAAGTTGCAAAGGTGCTGCCAGCCCCACTGACCAATTGTGTCACACTGCACTGTCATTCCTCACCTCAGCGCATGTTTCTTCATGGTTGTGCTGAGTGTTGCCAACAGGCTGTCACCTGAGCTTGCACAACAGGCATCTGGCAACGACAGCTGCTGAAGGGTTATGTATGGCTGGGAGGACTGCAGCGCTCTGCGCAGCACAGCGGGAAAGACTCCAACTTCAGCAGCAAGTGTTGACTGAACATTACGTACACAAACCATATGCATTGGACCAGCTACGGGTCCTGGCTTTATGCAGCCACGTCAGCGACCCCACCTCAGCAGTGTTCCATGCTGTTGTTCCACAAAGGAGTCACCTAAGCCCATGCAAACTTGTTGCGTGCTCCTGTCTCATAAGCCGCTGGTACAGGCACACGAGCAAGTCACATCATGCCACCCTGCAGTGTGTTGCTCATCCTACCCAGCACTCTCTACCAGCTTGTAGTGTAGACAAGCAATGCGCATACGTGCACTACAGTGTGCCCTGCAGTCAGCTGCGGTCATCGGCAGAACAACTGCTAATGCTGCAGCTTACCTAATGGGTCCTGCATCCGGTATGCTACTGCTGTCCTGCACCAAGCGCAGCACCATATCAGCCACCTCCATGGCCTCCTCCAGGCGCACCCTGCCACTGATGCTGCCAGCTGGGCCAGTGACGCCGCCTTGTGCACTGCCATTATCTGGGGGTGTGTTGAACACAGACTCCAGGGCCAACTCCATGTGACCGGCAGTAGCGTGCATCTGCAGCACAAGGCAACGAGGATTGAATACCAGCCCAGCAGCCACCACTTGAGAACGTCAAGATGGCAATTATTCCGCAGTAAACAACAGTAAGCGTGTGGGTCTGCAAAGCTGGCAACACAATACAAGCTAGACTATTGTGTGGATTTGCCATCAAGCACCGCCATAAGTTGATATTCCACAAGCTGCATGGATGCCAAAGGATTTCCAGCAATACTGCCAGAAAGCATTGCACAAACCAAGCTTGCCACCACCATATGGGTAGAGCCGTATCAACCCCGGTGCAACTGTCACCTAGGCATTGGTCATTTGAAGCCACGCCTCAGAAACATAAAACAAGCACTAGTATCAATTCCAACAGTGATTCTCGGCAAATATCGAGAGAAAGTAAACAATGCTTGTGATCATATGTCAGAAGCCCACCTGCAGCTGCATGAACCGCAGCCCAGCTGCCTCCAGCCCCCCTCGGCTGGGCACCAGGTCCAGCTGCTCCAACAGCACAGCATGAACAGCAGGCAGACCAGCAACACCCCCTGCACCTGCAGCTACTGCTGGCCCCAGGCCAGGCCTGAGACCTCCACCCGCTGCTGCTGCTGCCGCCGCCGCAGCACTGGCGATGATGCCACCAGCCATACCCAGGTTGCTGCTGCCTGCTGCTGTTGGTAGTGTGAGGTGCTGGGCGCTGGATGGGCCTTCAGTCTTGATGAGCAGGTCATTGGCAAGGAGTAATGCAGCAGGGGTCGCCTCCTGCAGACAGACAGCAGTACAGGTTACGATGAGTTTATTCCGTTTGTCATGATGCCGGTCAGAGGAAAGATAATTCGAGTGTGATTGTAATACATTGTTTTCCTGCTGTGGTCGGGTCTCATGTGAGGAGGAAAAGTGTGGCACACACGTGCAGGCTGCTGTTGATGAAAACCAGTCAATATATTCAAAGCCCACTAACAAGGAACACAACCGACATGCAGCCAACATCAGGCACACCAGGTCGCACAAGCAGTACAAGATTGACAAGTCATAAAAAATGCCAGGTTAACCATGCTGCAGGAGGTATGGCTGAACATGAAGTCCCTGAAATGGGGTGCGGGGCCGATGGCCACAGTGCTATGGCTGGCGGGTAGCTTATCTATATATATGAAGTCCCTTCAGCTGGTAAGCGATGCGACAGAGCTGAACCCTGGTGCAATAAACTATCATCAAGCAACCCACAACATTATGAGTACAAAGCGTTACAAGGGATAAACAGGTGTGTGCACTCCTCTCAAACTCTGCAGAACTACGGTCTGTTAGGGACTATTGCCTCACCTGGTACCAGTACGTCAGTGCCAGATTTCTAACAGTCTCCTTGTCCAGCACAGCCACCAGCTCCGTATCCCTCATGAAGCTGCGCAAAGCCTCTTTGTAAGCGCCCCGAGTGACACACTCATTTCTTGACAGCTCATCAGCACGCCCCACGGTTGGCAGTAGACCAGCAGCGATCAGCGACAGCAGGGCTGAGGTTGGTTGCTGCTTGTGCTGCTGCTGTAGCTTGCGGATCGCTGCAGCTAGGGGTAACAGCTCTGGCCCATACCAGCCCATACCAACCACTGTGGCATACAGCTGCGGCATGAAAGGTAGCAGCAGTGACTCGGCAGCTGACACAGACAAGCACAGACACGGACACCGAGATGCAGAGCTGGACAACACCTAAAACCAGCCCTTGACATCCAAACAGCGCAGTAGTGGCCCTGTATGACTACACTGGGCTCCACACATGCAAACACAAGTAGCAAGCCCACAGCCACATGCTCAATCAGCACCATGTTCCCAGGGTGCTCACAGTGTCGGCGAACTCTGTCAGGTCTTCCTTGCCTAGCACATGTTTGCTGCTGCTGGCACCAGATGGTACGACAGCACCCTTGGCATCATTGCTGCTGAGTTCTGATGTGATCCACGTCAGCGTGGCTTGTACCCACTCACGAGCACTGAAGACAGCAGCAGGGTAGGAACCACTGATCATAAACATTTGTGACTTGCTCAACATGAGACGTAAACATAGCAATGTCCCGACTGTCCCTTTCAGGCATGCAACTGACACGCAAAATGTGACGCATTCTGGCCGCATCACACGCATCGGTCTTTCTTATCTGCAGCAGTGCTTTAGCACATCAGAACATGATATGTGACTGCCACCGGCAAGAGCCATGCTTACTGTGAGGTCTCAACAACAAGGATGCAGTGCCGGCAGCAGCTGTCTTTTTGAGTCACAGTTGGTGTTTGGTTGTGCTCAAAACAGCATTCGTTTAACCCCTGACTGCTGGAGTCAACAAAACTAGGATGCACGGAAACAAGCAGGCATAAATGGGTGGCCACATACAAAAAAATCCAAGGCCACGCGACAAATTCTACTGCCTATGTTGGACTGTAAACCACACACTCTTTCTCATACCCGAGCACATGACCACCCGTGATTGGTCTGCAATGTCTCCGTTGTTTCCACTCGTTGATGTCACAGATTGGTTTTGCGTCGTCACCTTGATAAGCTGCCAAGTGCTGCTGAACTGCTGCTGACAAGGCCGGCATGATGAGCTGGCTCACTGACATAAGACTTTTGGCGAGCTGCAGCTGCAGACATATCCTGCAGTGCAAACAACGGAGAATGCAAACAGTTCAGCAGTCACGACACAAATCATCATTAGAACCAGTTGTGTTGACTCCTGACGCACGATAGAGATATTGCTGTGGCTTTGAGTAGAACACAGGGCTTGACAACTGCGGGACAGGTGCCCGGGACAACAGGGCATGCCTGAAGCCTCGCAAGCTCCAAGAAACCTATCAATCAAGCGAGAACAGAACATCCCTGCACATGTTCGCCCACTGAAGCCATTCTGATGTGCCACATTCAACACTTAATACAAATCAAAGGGCCAATCAACACAGGCACCATGGTCAGGGAACAAATCTGTACCAGTATCATGCAAGGTGCTTATAACACCCACTCCAGATCAGCCCACCTTGCCAGGTACAGCTTGAAAGCCCAGTGCCCACTCGTCACAGCCTCACACTCCAGCAGCAGCGCCAACCCAGCAGCAGCAGCCTCAGGGGTGCTCTGATCTGCACCTGGAACAGGGGCCTGCCCTCCCAGTGCTGGTAGGATGCACTTTGACAGCATCCGCTGAAGCGGTGACCAGGATGAACCCTGTAGAAGTGAACACAACATATTCACAGCCGAGGTTACAGGGCTGGTCTGTCAGGCCTGGTCTGTCACGGAGGGCTTAAGCTTGAGCTGTTGCTGAGCCCAGGCCCGCTGTGCTGTTGCTGTAGGAAAAACAGGTGATTGCACTACCGCAGTACCTGGTAGCAATGAGCAAAAACGTGTGGTCATGGCAACGCAAACAGCACATGACAGACGCTCAGCAGATGCTGACACGATATGTTGAGCATGAAAGGTAGTGACTGTCCCACACAATCTGCATGTGGTTAGCAATGCACTGCAGCAGGGGGTGTGGGTTGAACCTGGCATGCGTCCAACATTACGACCCAAAGCACGCGCTCATGACATAGCAGCGAAGCCGTTGTTATGCTCTCACCCTGGATATGTGTGACATTTGATAACCTGTGTCAGCGACATTCAGTCCGTTGCTGAGCTTGTCTGCCCCCCAGTCGGCTGGCTTCAGGTGCAACACACCCACCAGACTCAACCACCATGACAGGACACCTGGAAACAGCGCAAGTACCCCGGATGGTAGATGAGTTTGTGAGAAGGCAGCCACATCGAGATATCAGGCACCCCAAAGAGTGTACTGGAAGTCCCAAATCGCAATTCACCAACAGGACATAGCAGGCTGTGATTGTATCAAACACCTCAACCGAGCTGCAAGTCTTTCTGCCCAAATAACAGAGTGAGAAGCAGGAGCTGAAGGCCAACCCCCGGAACAGTATTGAGCGCCAAACCACATAGCTGCGACTAATGTGGCGCTTGGTAGCAGGATGCAGTAGCAGCTCTGTGGCTATCAAAACATGCATGCGTAAAAGTTTTTTTCAACCTGTGAACCTGCTGCTCGGATGCTGCCCCGGCCCGGCAAGCAGCTGGTTGCAAAATGCGACAGAACATCGAGGATTTACTGAGTAATCCAGCATCAAGCACTCGAGGAGACAAGTGCCAACTGGGCAAGCAGCACAACAGCAACTCATTGCCCCTTGCACAATGCTGCAGGTCTGTGTAACAGTGTCAGAATAGGGCCCGGTGGATCAGCCTACCGTTCAACACTTCCTTATCTGCCAGCACAGCTGCCGGCACCGGGCGCCGTGTGATGAGCATGTCTGTCATGACAGCTGACACACGCAGTGAAACATCACCTGAAACAC
Organism: Coelastrella sp. UTEX B 3026; assembly: GCA_002588565.1. Taxonomy (NCBI): domain Eukaryota; kingdom Viridiplantae; phylum Chlorophyta; class Chlorophyceae; order Sphaeropleales; family Scenedesmaceae; genus Coelastrella; species Coelastrella sp. UTEX B 3026. Next base: position 20,169 of record NSMO01001253.1, read on the forward strand.
AGAGACATGCAGCAGCAGCAGTGAGGATGGCAGTTACTCCTGTTGATGACTGACGTTGATGGTTTCGTGTTTGCAGGGATCAAAGTGGCAGGCACTGGCAATCAAGCGACAAACTAGCATGATAGGCTTGCAATGGCGTCACTTCACAGCTCCTCCAATAGGCCTGGATGCAAAGCAAGCGCTGGCCACCTTGCAACAGCTGCTGTTGCTGCTGAGGCATGCAGCCTGGACAGCAGCGTCTGCGGGGATGCTAAGCACATCACATACAAGCTGGAGAAGACGATAAAACAACAGCAGGAGGGTACCATTCTACATGATGGGGTATCCACTGTAACTTCCCTCTCTACAGACAAAGCAAATCACCAAGCATCCCAGCTGAAGATGGCGGTGCCAGTGCTCACCGTGCTTTGCTGCTGCTGGCAGTAGCTCCTTGAGTGCTGCCACAATGCATACATTGGGTGACAGCCCTTGCAGGTTGGCAGCAGCCGGCAGCAGTCCTTGTGGCAGCAGCAACAGACATGCACTGCGGCCCCCTGACAGCAGCAACGCGTGGCACAGCTGAAGTACTGGCAAACCAAACCTGCAGAGATATACAGCAGCAGGGATTGCTGCTAGCAAGATGACCGACAGTTGTAATGTAAAAGGAGAGTGCTTGCAAACTAGACTGCAACCAAGAGATATGCAAAAAGGGTGCTGTTTCAAAGTCTATGCTCAATGGACAGTCCTGACTCAAATGACCGTCATAACCAGTGCATGTACTGTTGAAGCAGGCAACAGGTCGCCAGGTGCAGTGTGAACGCTGACAGAAGTTTGCAACTCTTATGACAAGTCCCAGGCTCTCTGCAGTTGCCACTCTATACAGTACTGTATAACAGCGACAAATAAGTATCCTTTGCTTATCAATCAAAACACCAGCGGCAATCTCAACGTACCTCAGTCCTTTGCTGATGGATGCCAGCTGCTGTAACACATCAGCAGCAGCGGTCAGGTTGTCCTCTGGGGCTGCAGCTGAACCTGCTGCTGCTGCTGCTGCTCCAGGTTGACCAGCAGCAGCGGCTGATGCACCCGCTGAGCCATCCTTGTCATACCCAAGACCCTCATCTGCAGCAGCAGACGCGCTACTAGTGGCTGCCGCTGCTGCTGCTTCAAGACTGTTGCTAG
>NSMO01001255.1:0-13769 GCA_002588565.1 Coelastrella sp. UTEX B 3026
AAGCAAGACCTTAGCCCATCAAAAGACCAAAAGACTTTGATAGCGCTGATTGTGTCAGGCTCTGCTGCTAGTCAGTAGGCTTCATTTGCTGTGTAAGCTGAACCAATTGGTGGTGTCTGCTACTGTTTGCAAACACCAAGGTTGAGCATGCGTGACCATTCACGTTTTCATTTAACAAATGCAAATCAACACAATCCTATGGGCCTGTACTGACCTGTGTCTCCATGAACCGCACCATGGGTGCCTCTGCAGGGGTTTCAAGCTTCTTCCAGAACGCTGTGAAGTCTTTGGCCATGCCCGGTATGTTGCACATGCCAGCTGCAATGTTCTGGATCATCGTAGCTCGCTGGATGCGGGCCTCCTGCAGGCAGGACACAATGCTGTTAGTGCGCCAGCCATAGCACTGATGTGCAGGGGGGTAGCAAGCCCATCATGAGCAAGTAGGTGCGCCTGCCTGCTAGATAACTTCTGCGCCACTCCATCAGCACTAGCAGATACACACGAGGCCACCACAGCCATTCACAGCAAATCTTAAGTGCGGCAGCTGGCAAGCACAACAGCACGTGTTAGAGTCTTGACGCTGATGACAGCATACATATGGTACTTGACAGTAAGGCACCTGATATTCCTGTGCCACTGCCTCTGTGTCCGGCCAGTGCTGCTTGAGAGCCAGCATGAGTTGGTGAGCATCTTCAAAGGCCATTCTAGCTCCCTGACCAGGCCCTGTGTACATCCCATGAGCTGCATCACCAAGCAGCAACACCTGCAGGAAGACACATGACAGCACACGTCACGACCTTTCGCTTTGCGACGGTGATGCCGCACAGCTTGTGATGATCACGGGTCAGGTTGCACTTGATGCAGCAGATTCAGCGAGTGCAGCATTGGCTGAACAAGATGCTTGTGCATTGGCTGAACAAGATAGACTTATTAGTTCATCATAACATGACATCTTGCCAGCGAAAAAGGAAACAAACATGAACACTTCCTTACTTTAACCCATGGTGGTCTAGGCTCAGTCAGTAACTGATCAGCTGACATCAACCACTGAGCAAGGGCCAAATATGGTCAGAACCGTCTGCATGGAACCAAACTACAAGGACATAGTACTGATTGTGATTACATTCAGGTTGTTCAGCGTTCAGGGTACATAGAAACAGCCAACAAGACTTTCTTCTCACCTTGCCACCTGCGGCAGCCCATGTCCTGAGCGGTAGCCTGTCCCACATGGCACGCTCATATATCAGTGACTCATCTGTGGCCTCTATCTCCTGCACAGGAGCCAGCAGCAGAAACAGGATACTTTGTGCATGGATGAGATGAGCTGCACCTGACACAGCTTTGTGCAGGCCTGACAGGCTGTACAGAGACTAGCTACACACACATGCACACTGACACTGCTGCATGCAGCTCGCCCAGTATCACAAGGGCAATCAGTCGACCCTTGACAAGCCTGCGGCTGCACTCAAGAGGGGCCCCGCTACCGCAAGACCAAGTGGTGACGTTCAGAGGCTATCTGGCAGTCTCCGCTTACCCACCTGCTCTACCTCCTTCCATCCCAGCTTCCTGATGTGCTCCAGCACTCGCTGTTTGCTGCCAGGAACACCTCCACCACCATATAGCCCGTTGGTGAAGTCAGGCTTATCAAATGTCATGCGAACCTGGTGATGCATGGATGGAACAGACATCACGTCCCAGTGGGACATGCAGAATACGGCATCGGAAGTGTCAAAACCATGCCTTGCCATAGGTACTCTGCCGGGGCACCTGCCGGAGCAAGTTAGTGAGTTGCCAGTTGTTGCGAAGCCATTGGACACAATTTCCCAGGCAGCTCCGAGTAGCGTTAACCTTCAGTGTGAGTGCTCAACTGGTGTACTAGTAGTAGACGAGGAGCAGTACAAGGAGCAGCAGCACAGCTGAACACGTTCACCACAAGCACACCCAGTTGCAGAGGCTTCTTCAAGTCCACCATCCACACACCTGCCAGAACTGGTAGTCCATGCCAGCGTTGATGAGGTACACCATTGTGGTGAAATTTCCATCTGGACCCTTGTCCCTGACGACCTTCATTACGTGACTGTTGGGTGCACTGCTACTGCCTGGGACGTGACGCACTGCGTTCCAGTTCATGAAGCCCTGCAGCGGCACAAATCACAGCAGGTGATAGTACCTCTTGATTGTTTGCTGTCAAGTCGAATCCTGCAAATGCTATGAGCCGCACAAGATGCAACGTGCCACAATCTGCCAATGGGGGCTCAAACCCATGGGAGCACAAGAGTGCTCTGCAGTGAGGCGGCCTCAGTCACAACACAAGCAGAACTCACATCTGCTGTCCATGGCAGAAGTGTGGCTCTCTCAGGCATGTCAGATTGAGCGTAGGGCCAACTGTTCAAGTTCTGTCAAGAATGTCTACAGATGCAGGATCGGTGGCATGCCTATGCCATACACTTCATGTAACAAAGCATGACAGCTGTTGCCACCTGAATGGCACCACCACATTGGCAACAAATGAAGTGTTGACTGCACGTTAATGTTGTTGCCAACTGAATACTCACCAGGAACCTTGGTCCTGGGTCTTTGGGGAACATTGTGCGCCGGATTGCTGACCTGACACCATCAGCACCAACAAGCAGTTGAGCCCTGCGGTTCACCAAACCACAATGCACGCTTCAGCAGCTGACACTGCACTGCCTGCTGTCTGAGGCTGACCCCAGAGCGCAGGGCAAATAGTAAGGGATCCATCAAGTCTCGGTTTGATGTCTCCTGAGCTTGAGAGCTAGGCAAGGCCTTGGCTAGATGAAACATGCACCCAAACAGTGCAAGCTCAGGAAACATTGGACCACGTCTTGTGCATCCCTTACGGCCCTCTGGTATCCTGAAGGATGCACGGACCGTGCCAGGCGCCCTGTAAGACCAAATGAGGCAGCTGGCTGCAACACTTAAGCTTTTAAAGGTGTGCCATGTGCTGTGTGAAGCTGTATCAAAAAGGGTCTAATAGTGTCTGATAACTTTCTCCCTACTTGATGTCTGGCTGGTTGTGAAAGTGAACTGCTATGCGTCCTCCATCTGTCTCACTGTATCCACTGCATTTGTAACCACAGCGAACACACTCAGGGTTCACCTGCAGGGAACAGCCAAAAACACCTTATTCATTTCCGGAGATGGTTAGCAAGGTTGTGCTAGGTGTTGTGCCATGCATCAACTGCAAGCCAGGATGCACCCAGCAACTGCATGGGAGTGGTCAAAGTGCAGTAGGTCACTATGGTCTGATGCTGCAAATGCAGGGAGGAGAACCTAATTAACCCTCACCAGATCTGCCAGCACGTTTTGTGTTGCTGCCCATCGTATGGTGTACAGCTTAAAAGTGAGAGGGTTGGCAGTGTGCTCCTCAGGTTGTGAGGTGTCAGTAGGGTACACGTGCGTCTCATTGGCGGTGGTAAGTTGCGCACACTCCCTGCAAAGCAGTGGAATCACTGGACTTTCCCAAAGGCACAACACAATGCCGTATGATGAGACACAAACACTGCAGAAGTTGGTCATATCCAGCATCGGACGCAAGTTGCTGAGACACCACTGCCAAAGCAGCTGGAAGCTAATTGGACAGCTGCCAGGACTAACTCCTCCATATCAACCACCGCCTGTGTCTAAGGCCTGCTGGTGTGAGGTTTAAGTTTTGCGTGTGGTACAGCATAGGCAGTATAGCACGATTAGCTGTGAGCACTTACTGCAATTTGTCAGGAATGTCTGGTGAGATGCTCTCCAGTGCAAACATGCCATTGTGGCCAAGACCGATCAGTGTACCAGTTGCTGCAAGCAAAAATGTGACCGAGATGTAACATGTGACGTGAGGGTCTTGATGCGTGGATACCTCCTCACAGCAGTAGTACACAGCGTGCTACTGCAATGCAAATGCGGATGGTTCTCGCATAGCAGCTGAGCAGACGAGCGACTGCTGACAAGTTGAAACATAGTGTCACTACTGGGTGGAATCAACAATTTATACGCTTAAACATCTGCATCAGCTGCTGTGAGGCGTCTTGTGCCACACACTCAATCACAATTTCAAAAACTGGCAGTTGCAGGCCTGCTGCAACAACTGCAAGCTTTGGCTGTCCCTACCAGTACGGAGCTCATCCGCTGCTTCGCAGACTACATATCTCAGGCCAAGCTCCTGCAAAGCGATAGCAAGCGCCAGCCCCCCAAGTCCACCTCCTACTACACACACATCCACCTGCAGGCTATTACTCATGGCTGATCGTAGGCCGCAAGGCCTTGAGGCAGACCTCTGATTTACTTTATTTCTGCAACGTGCAATATGTTCACGACAGGTGCTCGTGCGCACAGTGCTACAACCAATCCGCTGTGCACCGACCCGCCCAGCTGATGCCAAACACCTTGCGTCGTTGTTCACTGCCAGGTAACGCATTGAACAATGGTACAAGTAAGCATAGTGCGGCGTATAGCTACGTGCATCAATCCAACGTTGAATGTTGGCGTTGGCAGAATGAGTGAGTGTGACCTCTCGTGTGAATTCAATAAGGAAAGGCCAGGACCCTGTTGTTCTGCTGACTTCACCGGTATACAGCCGAACAGCAGCGTACCACGTATGCAAGCTGGCCGTTTGCGCGCCTGTGTAAGATCGCTGGACGGTGCAGCTCAACAAAACTGTCAGGCAAGTCACCAGAAGTGCTGGTGATCCGGAAACACACCCGGTGGACCTGCTCTGTTCAGTGATTTTTCAGCGCACAACTACTAGCCGCCGTCGCCATTCGGCACATGGACTGTTTGTGTCACAAGTGCATATGCTATCTGTCTCTAATCCTCTGCTGCTGTGGTTGCTGCTGTTGTGATGCATCGTCTCCCCGCAACTGTGCCATCGCCTCTCGGTACTCTTCAGGATCGACCTGCAGGAACACAGCAACGGACAAACACTGTGACTTGAGCAATCCACCGCGGAAGAGCTTGTTGCAAAGGCTAGCGGAAGGCGCATCCTGTCCAGGTCACTGGCCAGGCGCAGCAGAACAGCCAACTCCTGGTACACTAGGACTGCTCACGCGGTGACGACTGTCGCTGGACAACACACGTGCTATTACGCAGTGGCTAAGATATTGGTGAAGGGCACGGCTGCATATCTGCAAGGCCGCCTGATGGGGCTGAAGATGCAAATGTTCGTTGCTGCAAAAAGCTGCGTACCTTCATCATTGGGAACACAAAGATGCCAAACAGCATGAAGCCGATCATGAGGCCATACGGGCTCTTGATGAATGACCACAAGTCTAGAGGCTTCCGTAACTGCAATGCAGAGAAGGAGCACACGGTGCAGCAGAGCCACTCATTCATCCACACAGGACCTGACGACTTTCACATGGGGATCTGAGCTGTCTGAATTTGTGTGATCTGTGAAAGAGAGTGCTGTATGAGAACGACACTGTGCTGGATATACATGCATTGTGTTGTCTGTTGGCGCCGAGTCTAGTATGACTGTGCAAGGCTACTGTCAACTGCCGAGCGTTCACCTCGAAATACTGAGCTTGTGCCGCTGGCCTGATAATGAACGGCTTTGTCGATATCTGCAACAGCAAACACAAGTTTAATCAGTCACAACAGCCATGACTGTTGGCCATGATATGCCGAGCACTCCCCCGCCTGGTTACTGTTTGTCAGCAGCGCTGATAATAGTCTTCAGGCAGCAAAGAAAGTATACGCCTGCCTCACAAAGGAAGCCTCCCGAGTCTGTAAAACAGGCTGCTAGACAACTACCAAGTGTTCTCCGAATAAGTGAGGAGCGTGTTTGCAGGGAAGCATTGCTAGACCTGCAAACACTTCACTGCGTGACCACCTGGTGCTTGTTGAATGTATATGCCGCCCTTGCCAGGCCAGCCTTGCCAGTCACGTCCACGAGCAGCTGCACACAAACACAACAGGCTTGCACTCAGTTGCACGTTTTCCACAGAGAGTTCCTCTCTCTTCTTCTTCTTCTTCTTCTTCTTCTTCTTCTTCTTCTTCTTCTTCTTCTTCTTCTTCTTCTGAGGTCTGCCAAGACGATCCTGGTAGCGCTGCTCACATGATCTCTGCCCAGACCAGCAGAGCCCAGATGCTGCCCGTTTGTTATCCGCTCACAAGCTACATTTTGTGTGGAGTATGCTGCAACACAGCACAGCCTATGCCTCAAGCTGCTCACCTCTGGATATACAAACCCGGGGTTCTGTGTTGTGAGCACGTACGACCCTGGTGCTACATCACGGAGCGTGAACTTGCCGTCCCTATCAGCGAAAGTGCGTATCTGTTCTCCGCTACTGCTGGTGAGTTGAAGCTCTGTCACGGCCCCTGCCTTGAGTGCTATGATGTTGACACCATCTACAGTGTATCCTACTTTTCCTTGTACATCTGCACCGGTTACAATGCTTGCCAGGCTGCAGACACTGAGTGCAATCACTGCAACAGCAGTCAATGAAGGGACCATGACGCCCAAGCTAGCAGTTCCCACGAACACCGTCAGCTACTTTGGGACATACATTAGAGATGAAGTACAAGCTGGTTATCACTGAAGACAAACGTGCGATCGGTGCAGAGATCGCTTAAGGGACGTAGAGGATGGGTGGCTTTGCATAAGAAGCAGTACGTAGGCAGGAACATGAACTTGAGTCTTCAGGCTTGTAACCTGCCCTCCAAGCATACGGTGAGCATGTGCGGGGGTGCAGCAGCTAGCCAGTCACAACAGCTGTCCCGTGCCTTCGCAAGTTCCATCTACACGTGGGCCTGCATAATGTCCATACGGGCAGCCTGGAATGAGGCTGCATGCATCGTTTGGTGGCTCCTCATATGTCCACAGGTCGCCTGCGCTGAGTGCGCAAGCAATCACCGACTGTCGACACGATACTGTTGTACTGCTGCTGACAATCAGACCAGTGTGATAGGACGCACCAATGGCTTTGATCCAACAGCACGAGGCTCCAGTGTATGCAGCAAACCTAGACGACATCAAAGCAGCAGCAGAGCGGATCGCTGGCAAGGCACATGTCACACCGGTGATGACTTGCAGCACTCTAGACAAACTGACTGGACAGCAAATCTACTTCAAGTGCGAGACTTTCCAAAAAGGGTAAGCACCCCGACCCACACAGCAGCACAGAAAGCTTCTGGTGCTTGTGGCTGACCATTAATGCTGCTCCTTGATTGCAACACTGGTGCCCTGCGGCAGGGGAGCTTTCAAGTTCCGGGGGGCCTACAACTCTGTGCAGCAGTTGACACCAGAGCAGGCAGCAAAGGGTGTGGTCACACATAGGTGAGCACAAGGTAACACTAAGGCAAACAGCAGTGTCAGCAAGGCTGCTGCAGCGGACTTCACAATAAGCCATTGTGGTGAGGTGTGCCAAAGTGAAAACAGGCTGCACTTTCATCAGACAGCAGTCAGCCTTCCAGGTAGCAGGCACCATCAAAAGCAACTTTCGTTGATTCTTCTGCTCAGTAACTCCGTCTGTGTCAATTGAAGGTCACACACTTGGTAGTGGGTTGGCTGGCCTGACGTTTGTTGCATCTCCCACATTACCATTGGTGCTGTCCCTGACCAATTCACTGCAGTTCTGGCAACCATGCAGCAGCGCTCGCCCTGGCAGCCAGCTTGCGAGGGATACCTGCCTACATCGTGGTGCCCAGTAATGCCCCTGCATGCAAGATGGCCGCAGTCAGGGAGTATGGAGGTGAGTTACGGAGCTGTTTGTGAGGAACAGTGCCCCTGCATTGTGTGCAGCTCCGCTGCAGCCTTTTGAGGGTCAACAAACCCCATTATCGGGTTGAACGGACATGCACGACCAGTATCTGCTGTGAACGCGCTCTGCTGTGCACATGCAGTGCATGCAGACATTGGCACTGTCGTGCAAGTGCTCATGCTGCCACTAAAGGCCCAACATGCTTGGTGGCGTCCTTGGTAGGCTCGACACAGTGCCAGCGCTAAGCCCTGAACCCAGCATCACCTAAAAAAAATGCTCACAGCAAAAACCATCAGACATGCTGATAGTGTGGCATCAGCTAGTTCGGCTCAGTAGGTTTTGGTGTGTTTGATCCATACATCGTCTGCAGGTAATCTAATATTGTGTGCTCCCACCATGGCATCACGTGAAAGTACATGTGAACAGGTTGCCGCAAAGACTGGTGCAACTTTCATACCTCCATACGACTATGGCCCTGTCATTGCTGGGCAAGGCACCATAGGGTTAGAGCTACTGCAGCAGGTACGCTGACTTGTGGGCTAACATGGTATTTGCAGTCAACAGCTGTCCCTAAGCGTGAGGCGGTGCGTGTATTAGCCCATCTCCAGTGGGCTTGTCTACGCGGCTGCCACTCCTGGTATTGCATAGTATAACACGCCATGCCATTCTGCTGGAGCTGTTGGACCATGAACAGTTGCGACTACAGCAGACACAAGCATGCTGCTACATAACTAGGCGTGTCTGTCCTGCAGGTGCCAGACTTGGATGTGATTGTAGTACCTGTCAGTGGAGGGGGCATGCTTTCAGGAATAGCAGTGGCAGCCAAAGCCTTAAAACCTGACATCACCATCATAGCAGCAGAACCCTGTGGCAGCAATGACGCAGCTGATGTGGCAGCAGCAAAGGCAGCAGGGCAACTGGTGGCAGATGTACCAAAGCCAGTGACCATTGCTGATGGTTTGCAAGGTGGGTGGGTGTGAGGAAGCACGCATCTGCTAGGCCACCGTTAGCGGTGGCATACAGTGCACCTTTTCCTGCCGCAGGCTGATTTACCGCTTCTGACCAACATTGTGGCTGCTGGGCTACAGCTATGTTGCACCATGAGAACGCCATGGGATTGATATCATTTACATGGCCTCGGTGGGGTTCATTGCGTTTGTCAGATACCACAAATCTGTTTGCTGCCTGCTCTGCCTCTGTCTGCAGCTCGTTTAGGTCGCTACACATGGCCTATCGTCCGTGATCTCGTTGACGGTGTGGTGGTCATCACGGACAGGTGGGTCTTAGTGGGAACATGTTGTTACAGTGTTGTCATAACACAACAGGCGATGGCAACTGCCCAGTGCGAAGGGGGGGGGGGGTGCCAGATACCGGTGGATGTATCTTGAACAAACGTGCTGTATACTACTGATTGTCACTTGCATTGGTACTAGGAATGGTACTAGGAAAATCTGGATAGAACACCTTCACATGTCAACGGCTGAAGTGCAAAAAGAAAAGGCCATCCACTCATCAGCTGATATCACGTTGATGACGGTGGTCTCTTTTCTTTGAGTTCGGGGGCTAGCTGCCGACCCAACTTGCTGTGTTGGCTGCAATCACTTGTGCAGGGATATTATATCGGCAATGAAGCTGGTGTTTGAGCGGATGAAGCTGGTCGTGGAACCCAGTGGTGCTGCAGGGTTGGCAGCAGTGATGGCCCCGGGGTTCCAACAAGCAGTGGCCCAAGCACGCCATGGCATAAGCAGCGGGACAAATGCAGCAGCAGCAGATGGCAGCAGCGAGCAGCAGCCGCTGAAAGTTGGGGTCATTCTTTGTGGCGGAAATCTGGACTTTGAGGCCAAAGGTTTTTGGGAGGAAAGCAACTGGCAGCCAGGTCATTGATGACCTGTCCTGCTGGGCCGGTCATAACAAACCTGTGCACTTGTACGACTGCATGTGCGGGGTGACTACGGCATTGGGACGCGCTCCGTAGTACTGTGCGTGACAAACGTCCTCGACTCGATGGTCGGGACTGGTTCCGCTCGATAAAGGTTTCGCAAGTTGTGCAGACTGGAGCAACGGTGCGCCGACGCGCGCGGCTCCGACGTCGGAGATGCATTCCGAGCTTCCAGGGGCCAGTCAGCGTTGAACAGAACACAAGAGGGGCATCTGTGTCCACTGCCACTTCAAGCCATGGCTTGGGGTGCCGCTCAGATGCGTGCATTTCGCAAGCAGTGGCGGCGGCCGGTTACCGGGTGCACCACCCTCGCGCATGAAGCAGCGCGAACCGCGAGTACCAAACTTGGAGTTTTGCTGAGCTGATCGGGGTGGACAAAACCAGGGACGAGTTATTCAGCGTTCTTCCTTATTCGGCCAACCACAAGAGCCTGACGGTCCTGACGTTTCCGTCAACGACGGGGTCAAGAGGCTCGCTAGTTGAGGGCTCAGACACATTCGCCATCCGAACCGCAACGACGTATCCTAGTATTGCGCACCGTACTGGGCCAAAGATTGAAGCGTTTTACCAGCCCTGAAAGCTGCCGAGCAGCAACCTAGTCGTATTAAGTGCAAACTGGGCCAAAGAAGGATTGTGAAGCGTCTTACCAGCCCTGAAAGCTGCCGAGCAGCAACCTAGTCGTATTCAGGCAACTGAATGAGCTCCGCGTAGCGGTTTCAAGAGAGTGCTAGCGTAAGTTGAGGGAGGGGTGCTGTGTGTGTCGGGGCGACTCCACATTCCCTACCGTCCGCTCACGTCCCCGAGGGGGCGAGAGGGCTGGTCCCTAGGGACCAAAAGTGTGAAGTTGCAGGCAACTGGTGCTAGAACAGACAGGTGACGTCACCTGTGGTGGTCGACCACCTGCGACGCCCAGCAGCAGCTGGCAGGAGTTGCGACTGACACAATGGATTGGGATTGTACCTGAAGGTCAATCTACACTTTCAACCCAAACCGGTACTCATGCACCTGCAAGTCATACCCTTCTGCCTGTCCGACATCTGACAAGTTCAGAAAAGCCACCAGCGCTGCTGTTGCGCGAGGCGGCCATCTGTGCCTGACTCGCTCTACTGCTGTTGCCCTGCTGTACATTGCTGCACCCAGGCCATCTGCTGACTGCTGCAGCTGCTCCCACGTGTCTTCAGCATCTGAGCGGCGCCCACTGCCCCAAAGAAATGCAGTTAGAGCGCATCGGCTGTCCAGAAACTCAGGGTCCCTGCACACACGGGAACAGCAAGTAACATACATTGAAAATGCATGTACCTTCTATACTCCTGCCCCTTCACACTGGTTCAGGCCTGAACTCAGCAACGGCGTTTATACAAATCTACAGCAGCATACAGACCACTTCACCGGGGCTAGCTACAGCTTCGACACCCTGATAGTAAGTCTTTTAGCCCAGACTTGAAGCTATCCCCCTAACTGCATTGCCGAGAGTTGACAGTTGACGTCATACCCAAAAGACAACCACGACCTGCCATTGCCTGCTCTCACCTGCGCAGTAGCTGCCTGGCTGACTTGATGGCTAGCCCATCATCCCCCGTTTCAAACGCTGCTAACGCATAGTTTGCCAATGCAATAGACCCAACATCAGCATCATCAGCTGCAGCCTTATAATGCACCATGGCATCAGACCAGCGGCCCAATGCACCCTCTGCATTGCCCAAGTTATTGAGCAGAATGGCACTAGGACTCCCAGTTTGTTGCTGTTCTAGCTCTAAAGCTGCTTGCAAATCCTCGTATGCTGCTTGCCAGTGGCCATACTGCAGTCTGATGGTGCCTCTGTTGCTCAGGGCTGCTGTGTTCGTTGGGCTCAACTCAATGGCCTTCGTCCAAGCAGCCTCCATGTCCTGCATTGTCCACCGCCGGACCCTTTGCTAGCAGAAGCATACAGCTATGCCATTGTACCATGAGCATTGTGCACGGCATCAGACCGTGCAGGCTGAAACAGTCACCCCAGCAGACCAATAGCAGTAGGCTGTCAGGCGTCGTAGTTGTGGTCAGTGCAATCCAGTATGGAAGCGACTGCTCGGTCTTACAGATGCTGTAGCTGCAGGTGAGGCGCATCAGCCCTGTAGGTGTGGTGTGCTGCAGGAATCTTACCTCATATGTTGTTGCTGCCATTGCCTCCTGGAACGCCTTAATTAGCTGGGGATCCACTTGCTTTGCAGCAACTGCAGCTGGCTGGCCTGCGATACACTGACCCGCCAGGCATGATGCAACAGCTGCAGCCATGGATAGCCTCCTGCTGAACGATGAGGCATGGTGTGTTCCATCTGAGGCTGTTGGCAATTGAGCAGCACACAAAGCAGGGCTGTTGCTGCTTGCTGCTGCATCAGTGTGCAGATTCTGGAGTCTGCGAACTGTGAGTTGTGTGCTGCGGCTAAACGGGTTTGGTTTTGGTAACCTCTTGTTTTCATGTAGGCTATGTTGATGGTGACAGGTCAGCTTCATGTACTCGAGTTCAGTTGGTGGACGAAGTGCTGCTGCACAGCTGTTGCCTAGTCGAGGTACTTGCAGCGCAGACTCAGTGTCGCAGCCTGAAACGCTGTCAAACGCTTTTTCTGGAAGCGGGTCTTTGATCTCAAGCCGGCAAAGACCTGTGCATCAGTGCACCATACTCAACGGACAGATGACTAATTGAAGAAACCCGCGTCTCTTGCGCTGCCACCGGGCGCATTGGTCAGAGTGCTGCAACAACGAATTATTTTGCGTACTAGCAACGTACTGGTCAGACCGTGCATCGTTCGCGCCCCCTGTAATTGCACTGCGGCACCTATAGTGTGTCAAGACCACTGAACTCCAACGCTCATTCAAGCGCTCAGCAAATCATAAGAGTACCCACGTTTGGCTTGAATAGCAGGCAGGGGATGGCAGCAACCCGTACCTTCACTGTGCTGCATGCTGCAGACTTGCCAGGGCCATTGCCAAGCAGCAGCAAATGCATCTTCTACACCCACACACTGTGCCCGTACGCTCAGCGGGTCTTTCTGACTCTCCTATACAAGGTAAAATTGCTCTATGTTTGCGATAGGCTGAGCTGGACACTGTGAGCAGTCCCTTCGGCGTCACGCAGCAACACACCACAGTGGCTGTGTCCTGAAGCTGCAACATCTGCACAACACCCATTGGCCTGTGTTTGCTATGCTGCCGTACAGGGCATCCCATTTGACTTGGTTCAGGTCGACTTGTCAGACAAACCTCATTGGTACCGCAGTGTGAACCCTCAGGGCTTGGTGCCTACTGTAGCATACAAGGAATCCAACCACACCGAAAGCATGGATATATGCAGGTACTACAGGAACGTCACTCTGCCTCTGCTTTAGTTCAAACCGTATCGATGCTGTGGCCCAGAATGGCAGTCTGCTCATGCAATTCCAATAACGTGTTTTGCGTACAAGCTGCTAGTAACAGAAAGCTGTACATACGAGGGCGGCAGTGCACTGCATCAGGGCTGCTTGTGGCTGCGCTGTCATGCACCATATGATGTTTCAACCTGCATGCAGGTGGTTAGAGGCTGAGTTCCCTGAGCCGTCTCTCACGCCACATGAGCCGGCAGCACAGCAGCAGATGAACAAGTTGCTGGGCCAAACATCAAGCATTATCTCAGCAGGTAGGCTGCAGATGAACCAACACCACACTCAAGTGCTGCTGGCAGGGACATGCGGAATAACACATGTGAAAAAGCCAGCTTCTAAAGGAGGGTGGGTATTGCTGACAGCATGCGCATCACACGGCAGGCTGTTATCGTGCATTTGTTGTTTGGACAGCCATCACAAGATAGCAGCACTCGGCCGGAGATGTTGGCCTATCAGGTTTACAGCATTACATGTTCACAGCCGCACCCAATGCATGTATAGGCAGCGGGCACCTGTGCCTTGTTGCACTGTCAATATTGATCGTTGTCGTTGACGTGTTCTGTGTTGTGCTGCATGAGCACTGCAGGACTTGATCTAGTAGCAGGCAGCACGGCCAGGTCATGGGGTGTGGGCACCAAGCCCAGCAGGCCGCAACAGCAGCGGTTTGAGAGTGCTTGCCAGCACCTGACACATGCACTGGAGCGGACTGGTGGCCCATATCTGACA
>NSMO01001259.1:4215-14657 GCA_002588565.1 Coelastrella sp. UTEX B 3026
TCAGCTACGAATCGCATGCACTGGTACTGCATTGCATCACTCACACCATCACCAGCATCATGAAGCAGCTACTGACATAAGGATCTGAAAGGTCTGCCGGGACCTGCTACATGTAGCTCCGTGAGGTATGACATCTGAGTATGTCCAGCAATCACAGGTCAGCCAGCCGGTGTGGCTCCAGCAAGAACTAAGTTGGGTGGCAATGCAATTGCCAGGTCAGGCACTTCACTGCCAGGTCATGCAAACAACGGCCCAGATGTACAATATAGCCAGGTCAAGAGCAGGATGACCCCAGGCAGTTTGCAACCAAGTAGCCAATGCCATGAGGCAGACCTAGGGCGCACCAATGACCCCAGAAACAACACGAATCTAATGGATAGCTACTGCAAACAGCTGGCCCCAGCAGATGCACCTCCTGCCTGGAGTCTGCTGCGCACAAGTGCTATGACAGCAGTCAGCGCCAGGTGTGAGCCGTCATCGAGGTAGTGGTTACTCCTCATGGCACCGTGGCCCGATGTCTCCATCATCAACTCACAGTCTACGCCCTGCACGGTAGTCAAGCCATACATGTGAGCCTTCAGTGGAGTAGCCACTCAAGGCACCAGACACAACAGACGGTGGCTTTGGATGCTGTGGTATGCCTAACAGCGCCACCGCTGGCCCTCCCTCCTATCTTACACTGTCCCCCAGCGGGCACCAGGGCACTGGCCTTGGTGAGCTATGTGCATCAGTAGTACTTAAGGTAACTATAGACAGATACAAACATTCGTGCCAACTACAGGTTCCAACTACAGGTCACACGTGTAGATGCCTCTCACAGAGGCAGCAAACAGCAGTAGTCTGCTTTTATAGGATCAACTCTGCCAACCACCTGTGTACTGTCGACATTCCTCGTTACATAAGAACCAGAGGGATCACAGCATTCTAGACACATACTGGGTGGCAGCCCCTTGATACCATGATTCCACCGCCCTAGCATTCAACTCTTACATGAGCTGTACTGCAGACTCCTTCACCGCGCCTAACTCATGCTGACAAGACGAACAAGCCTGAGTCAAACACACTAACCTCCTTATTCAGTTCCACTCCTTTGCTAATAACATTCTTGTAACCGCGTTTGAACCTGTAGTGCTTGCCTCCACGAGCCTCGATAAACTTGGTCAGGCCATTACTAGTCACGCTGTCAGTTACTATGGTACTCCCGGGATGCTCCTGCAAAACACGATAGGAAACAGAAGCAGGCACCATGAGAAGTTTGGACGTGTGTGCGTCTGGCGGTAATTTGAAGCTCAAGCTCTCTGCGGTTGAACCACGGCGTGGAAGGTTTCAAACATCATAGCCAATACCGTGGGTGTCCTACTTTGGGCAACTACGGAAGCATGACCAGTGAGCCAGGATTGGCTCATCACAAAGGCGGGGTTGTAACTTTGAAAGACGCGTTTTTGACACAGTTCAAGCGTCACGTGTGTTGGACCCCAGAAGTACAATACAAACCACTAAACCATAGGTGAGGCTGACTACAATCAAAGCCTGCAAGTTTGTTCCTGGCAGTACCATGAACCTTGCCTAGTGCTTGCCATCTTTGGCCTGCTGTTATCACAGTGTGTATGTGTGTCGCTATCACAGCAGGCAAAGCCTGTGGCTCAAGCTTCCATATCACGCCTACGCCGTGATGAAGCAGCCCCACAACAAACTCTGAACCCAGCCTCAAGGTGAATAGATGCCTTGTACAACCTGCTGCGGCCAGATTTCGGAGTGCATACGAGCAAGCAGTGCTTTGCATATGGAGTTGCATATCACTCACTCGCTGTAGCATGCTACAGAGAGCAGCTGCTGTTCGTACCTGCAGCACAATGGCTGCCATCAGGGCGATGAACCGGTTACTGTTGATGGGAGTGCCGTCGCCGTTGACTATAGCTGACCGGTCAACATCCGTATCAAATACGATGCCCAAATCAGCACCTACATGCAAGCCACACAACACTCTGGTCAGCAGGTGCGAAGGCGTGGAGGCGATCTGATTCAATATTAGTCATCATGCGGCAGCTGGTATGAACAATGATGGCAGCCTGTACTATCTAGTACACAATCAGCTTGCCAAGTGTCTGGAGTAGGGCCATATAGTAGAATTCGTCAAAGGTGTGCTAATGAAGTTGCACCACACGAGGCCAGTAGCGGAAGGTGTAAACAACGCGTTGTGCGGAACAAAAGAACAAGTGAAGCTAGTCCCGCAGACCTGAGTGCTTTGCAGCTTTCACAGCAGTCGCCAATACCAAATAGGCACTACACTACACGTCCGATCACCAACCACAGAGTAAGCCTCACTGCACAATCCAGTTACAAAGCAGACTCATTGTCACTAGCATGACTAATCACAATCCAAATTACAGTGTGACCAACCACAACAGACTCAATGTCTCTCAAGCAGAGATTTGAGCAGTCCGGTTTGTTTGATATCTGAACTGCTGAGACAGCAGCTGCCAGTAGTGGTCCACAAGCAGACATATGACAACTAGTAGCGTTACCAATCACCGTGAGGCCATGTGTGATCGAGTCGCAGCAGATGCATGTTGATGCTGTCAGAAGCAGTTTGCATACAATGTGAACCAACATTCTGGAAGCCCAGCGCACCTGATTTCTTGACAGCATCCACAGCAGCTGCCATTGCTGCTTTGTTTTCAGGGTTGGGTATATGATTTGGGAATGTGCAATCAGGATCCAGGAACTGACTCCCAGACACATCTGCTCCTAGGGGCTCTAAAACCTGTGTGAGAACCAGCAAACAGATGTGCAGGTGGCCGATAACATTAGCTGTGCAGAAACGGCAGTGAGGGATTTGCGCTTCGAGTTGATACCTCCTGTGCGGTGATCAGAGTGCACACAAGAGCAGCAAGAAATCAGCATACACCCTTTGACCGGTTAGCTTCCAGTAAAACCCTTCTTCCAAAGGACCCTAAGGGTCTAAAACCTGGGTATGGAAGACAGGACAGGCATGCAGGGTGAATGTCATTTGGACTATTAGCAGTGTGTTCAGCAGCCTCAGCAGTGTTAGATGCCGTGTCATGTTTGATTAGCGTTCTTGAATTAATCATTGAACAAGCGTGTACAGTGCCTACATTTTCACAAACTTGCATTAATTAAACAAAGCCAGCGCTGGCCACCATAGAAACTGTAAACAGCGTAGTACTGTCAAGAGATGCCACTGCAGCAAGGAGCAATACCAGGCCTTGTATGCCTGGTGACGCTTGCGCAAGGTCGATATCATGGAGACTGTGACCGTCTGGCCCGCTTCACTAGACCAGCAGTCACCGCTTTGCATGATTTTGGATCCATCATGGCTGTTTGGTCTGCCACAGTAATGCAGAATGCACAGAGTTCAAAGTGTATGTACTGGGGTCTAGCAATTTGTGAGGCTATTGCAGCAGCACCACCCACTGACTTGCACTGCAGACACCAACATCCCAAGCAGGCACATTTAGCAACTCGCACTCGCACAACATAAACTGGTAAGCAAAGAAAGCCCCCGGTGGCCTCAACCTATCACCTGTGAAAGTGGCTGAGCCAATACAAACAGGATAGATGCGTCGGCAAGAGCTGTCGCACCTGTGTAGCAAAGAACCCTCCACTCCCATTGCCAGCATCCACAGCAATCTTCAGCCCCGTCAGAGGCTTATCATACTGCTCCGGATGCTGTATCCCATCCTTTATCATCTGCCTAAGATGCTCTGCGTATAACTCCAGCAACTGCCATTTGCTTGGCACCTCTGCTGTTGCTACTGCCTGCTGCAGGACGTTTGCTGTGTCTGAGATGGGGTCCCCCAGGGCCACACCTGCTGCTAGGCAGCTCTGTGCTGCGATGTCGAGCATTTCGGTGATGTCTGGCTTGCTGAGGCCGCCATCAGCTGTGAAGAATTTGAGTCCGTTGTTTTGCATAGGCATGTGAGAAGCCGTCATCATGATTGAGCCGTTGATGTCAGAACCTGTAGGAAAGCCAAACCAAACCAGCCATGTTTTCATGCTTGCACTTGATCAAAGTGTTTGTGCTGTGCTACTGATGTGCACATTGAATTGAGCCCAAGGTGGTAACACTGTTCCACCCACGACCATGGGCGAAGATAGCAGTAGGCTCTTCTGGGGATGCAGACAGCTGAGCTGCTGCAGTGCTGAGGCATCCATGTGAAATGGAAGACTCGGTACACGAGTAAAGACACAGATTTGGTACGTGTCCTCGCACCAGGACTACATGATGCAATATGGGTAGTGGACAGGCCATTATCTTTTGTGAAAATCTGCAGCCTAACTTCCGCCGCCGCTGCAGTTGTGATATGCAAATGTTTTATGAGGCTGTTGAGCCTTGGTATACACCTGCGACTGTCTTGTCAAATTGGTGCCATAGAATACAGCTGAAGTTCTGAGTATATTATGATTTACTGCTGCTGCAGCTGCCCAACTACCAAACTGTCAATGCCCTATTGTCTGTTATTGGCAAGCAGCTTGCTCGTCTGCAGAACCTGCACCTGCTGTGACATTGACAACTGTCATACACGAATCTGCTGAACCACTTTGTAGCAATGAAACCACAGAACACTGCAGGAGCCTGTACACAGGCCAAGATCTACTGCTGCGTGATTGCCGGTTGCTGCATCTGGTGCCTTGCGCAAACGAGTCATGCTACATGATGTGAACAGACTGCGACTGACCTGGTGCAATGATGCCATAGAACATAGCTGGAGTTGTAGACAGGCCAACATCTACTGCTGCTGCTCCTGCTGACTGCAAGCCAGCTAGTGCTGCTGGCATGAGAAGAGGCCCGCTGACACGGGGGTCACAACCAACAGCAACCTGCAACAACAGTTTGGTTTGGCAGCAAAAGTGGCATCACTCAACCATTTCAATGTGATGGGAGCACACCATCTCTCGTCATGGAGGAGCAGCAATGATTCGGTGCCTTGAATGCTGGATATACATGCTGCAATTACGTAAGGACTACTGTGCATCAGCTATAGCTGCTGAATCTTTGAGCTGTTGACAGCCACTCAGCTGTAGCTCCTGATACAGTTTTGTAGGCTGATGCTGACAAAGCTACCTGTGATTTGATATGTACAATAGGGATGTTTCACGGTTTGAGTCACACCTTTGGTTGTTTGATGCCCTTCCTCTTCAAGAATTCCACGAAAGCTGAAGCAATAAAGAAGGCTGCTGCTGGAGTGAGTGTCACGGCCTCATCTGGTTTAGCTGCATGAAACAAAAGAACAGATGGTTGATTGCAAAGAAAACTAGACCAGGAAGTTGATATGCTGACAATACATGGCTGCAAGCACGGACTCCACATCACATACAATCAAACCTCTACCATTCAGGGCTTACACTTAGACGAAAGACAGCTGGTGTAAACCCTATGCCAAGCCACTGATTGTGGCAGTTGTTGGCTGTTCAGGTGACCCCGGCATGCTGGCGGCACTTGGTTAGAGAGATCGCCACTGTGCACCAACGTAGTAGAGTGAAGTACACAGGTGTGTATCAGTAGCATCTGTAGTCGAGTGCGGCCAGCATGTCGCGGTGGCCAGAAAGCCCTTGGTTGCCAGGTAACCACTGCTGTTACAGCACTTGACAATTGATCGCTGCTGACATAACTGAAGCTGAGGCTGATCACGTGCAGGGGGCTTCTCAAATACTACCCGCTTACTTGACAAGGCAACACCACGTATATCGCTGCCGTTCTGCAATCGCTTGAAGGCCTTTTGGACGTCTGCTTCGCTGACTGCTGCACTGGGCAGATATGCGTTGACCCTAGCCTGCATCCTGCTGCGCGAGCTGACACGCACTACACGACAGAACGACCAAAAGAAAAGGTAATTTTTTTAGGCTAACAGGCATACCGGACAGGTCAAGCACGGCACACGTGGGAATGCAAGTTGGAATGTCGGTGTGACGAGAGCCCCGCCCCCAAGGCTGATCAGCTCCGCGCACCCGTCGCACCTGCTTTTAATACATTTGAGCAATGCACAGAAGCTGCTAAACGACTGCTTCGTAAGCGTTGCGCAGCAGCTGTTTGCATAATGTCGCGTGTGACAGCTTTGAATCAAGCTCCAACCGATCCAAGCTCAACAGTTATGTTTACAATACAGTCAGCGGTCTCAGCACAGGTGCAGTTTGTTGGTCCAATCGGGTGGTTGCAACTACTGTCGTCGATGTGCCGGAGAAAGCATCTCCGTCTGCACACTAGGCACCTTTTGCGCGTGTGGAGTCACAATGGTTGCTGCATGCTCTCTGGTATTTCTCCAGCCCCGGACCGGGCTGCAGCCGCTACATGGGGTTTTGATATGGAAGCAGTGCAGTCGCAGTCGCCTATGCCTTGGCTTGTGAAGGAGTGATGAGCACTTAGCAAGCAAGCACGTAACGTGTGACAGTCCAGTCTGTCAATAGAAAGTTGCAACAAGGCAGCAGAAGTTGCATCAACACGTGTGCACCCGGTGAGCCTGCAATGATTGCAGGGTCACGGATTGATGATCAGTCAGCAGCATCCGCGGCCATTTCATTCACAGAGCTCGGAGCAGCCACAAAGAGATCATCTCAATGCAAATAACAGCCTTGGCACCTGATGCTTGCATGCGCTGTGTCAGAGAGACCTGCTTGTGGATACGAACAAATGGATGGGCCACTGAACAGAGTCTGTTCTGGATGGGCCACTGGACAGCTTACACTGCAGCTGCACAGAGTCTTGCGAACACCACCAGAAGTCTCAATGTTGATGATTTGAAACCACAGGCAATATAGCGGTCACGGAACCCACACATGTTGTGCATAAAGGTAGTTGACTATTACGTAAGCTGATAATGACCCACAATAATGGCCACACTGCGCCTGCACTTTTCAGACAGTGACACGGCCAACTACCTTTTGCGCATGCACCAATACATGTACACACAGTCTACATGCATTTCTGCTTGCACACCACACAACGAGTCACGTTGCAAAGTGCAGAGAAGGGACAGCAGCAAAGTCACACGAAAAACCTGACACACAATTTAGTGCAGGTCGGGGCAGAACCATGCACCCAGCTAGCCCAGGGATGATACTGTATCATTGATACACAAGCTGTAGGTGATACAGGTTCAATACCCACTAAAGGCATACATAACAACAGTGCTGCTATGCACGCTGTGTCTTTATTGCCGCCGAAGGCACAAGCAGTCACAAAGCAGTGCACCCTTCATACAACGCTAATATGCAGCCACATCTATCCAGGGCCCGGTTTGAACACACGTGTCCGAATGATCACAGCTGAGCCATGGACATATGGGCTGTAAGAGTGATTACTAGTGTACCGATGTCAAGCGATCATGCTAGTACCACGTAGTGTTGACCAAACAGTGTAGACCACACAACGTTGACAAAACACACCTTTATGAGTACCCTCACGCCTGTTTGAAGTCGCTATGTCACCGCGTGAGCTTTCCATCACGTGCAGCTTTCCAAGCCGTACCTGCCTGACAAGATGCCTCACCCACTGCTACTGGCAGGTGCAACCAGCCAACTGCAACAACATACATCATGTTGGATGTTACATGCACCCAGCCTATTGTTGATAACCTAACCAGTAGCAATCACTATCCATATCACTTCTTCAAAAACACTCTGTCACCATAGCTCTTAACCACCATCTGGTGGCCAGCCACACGAGTTGAGTTGCGTAGCACTAGCAGTTCAATGATTCAGCATTGCTCACAACATCGCCTTCACCACTAGCATCGCCAGCAATGCCAGGGTGACCTGGCTCAAGCTGAAGACCACGCTGCTGGCACTGTTCTTGGGCTGCTGTGTGGCACTTGGGGTGGTTTGTGCTGCAGGACAGACAGTCTGGACCTCGCAGCGCTGTGTTGGATCCTCAACGGTCTTGAGCTCACCAGTGGCGCAGTCCCTGTGAATAAGTGACAATCACGAGCAGCAGTGTGTGTAGGTTTGATGGGGCGCATGACCCTAGACTTCACAACACATATTGTGTAGTGACGCACACCGCACACTGTGCCACACGAACAAGGAGCAGCCTGGGAACAGATACGCTGACATACCTTTATAAGTTGGAAGTCTTTGATATATTTCTTCAACAGCACACCTAGACAGCTCTAAGACAAGCAGGGTATACATCCTGAACCCATGCACGGGCAGTCCGACTAGCAGGCACAGACTGCGAATGGCTGCCAGAACATACCTGTATGCGTTTGGGCAGATGCGAGCCGGCTCGGCACGCTGGCAGCCCTTGATGGCTGTGCAGGTGTTTGCAGTGTTGGCTGTGAGCTTGGATACACTGGCAGGCAGCTTACGCAGCCAGGTCAGCGGGGCGTTGTCGGTAGGCAGTGCAGTGGGGGTGATCACCTTGACAAAGTCCACCAGGACCTGCAATCACACAGAACAAACAACACCATGATGAGTGTGACACAGCAAAAAATGCTCACTTCTATCAACACTGGCTGCAGCACAAAACATTCCCTGCTAAAGCCTGGAGCCACCTACAACTTTAGCAAACAACCGCCACATACGCTGGCCTGCAGGGTTTGCCCGGCACTGTACCTAGCTAATCCCCACAGGCATTTTTCACCTGCCAAGGTCATGCTACAGTGCTTGCAGAGCATTGCCAACACGAACCAGTCAAGCACCATCTTGCGCCCAACAAGCAACAACGACAGCAGCAGCACGGCCGACATGGCCCAGCCGCTTTGTGCAGCTGATGGCAACCACAGAGCCCTGCAACCATTCCATCGCTCACCAGATCGGGACGTGCGACTGCACTCTCAAACCAATCGCTTCCAACATCACCGCCAGCATTTAAGCCAGTGATGCGGTTGTTAAATGAGTACACCTTTCCATCGGCAACAGCGCTGATAGATGCTGCTTGGGTGTCGGTGATACTGTATAGCTCCTGCCAGCTGGCCAGGTCCTTCTGGTTGCCGGTACCAAGACCATATGAGTCATCAAAGATGATGTCCACCTACATTGATGTAGCAGGCAATGAGGGCGTACAACACATGCCTTCACCCTAGTATGCACCACCTGTTACATGTACTTGCATACTACAGAACCTGTCTGGTGCACATCTGCTGACCGTGAGGGAATGATGTTGCATACCAAGGAGCTTGCGCTGACATTCCTATGTCAATCTGGTTTCCAAATGCCTCACCTTCTTCAAGATGTTGATGAATCCTTGCTTCTGTGCAGGCACAGTTGCGTTGAAGTTGTAGTCGACTGTGCTGTACTCTCCCTTCTTCAGTGTGGCACCAGCAGCCAACAGATCAGCAGCAGCAGGCAACAAGCCACCGGCATCCTGCACACATGAGATGACACAAAGACCGAAGTTGGTCTACCTGCACAGTCAATGTTGATGGTGCAGTATCCAGAGCTGTGCACGGCACCTGCCTGTTACAGCCACCAGTGTTCATGAGCTACACCAGACAACAGCCCTTACCACTGTCAAACTGCGGATTGCGACTTTGACATATCGAGGCAACCCTAGTAGGTTGCTCCATCAGTGTACCCACTGCTGCACCCTGCTTGATGCCAAGAGGGCTCCTCCACAGGCATGCAGTAAGCTTTGGCAATGGCTGTCGCCGCAGATAGACGATCAATCCACCACTTATTACAACACCCACCTCCAGGAACTGCTTCTTGTACGTGGCATATGCCACAGTGATCACGTCCTCGTTCTTGCTGATCCAAGCAACAGTAGGGCGCTGGGCACTCTTTGCGGCAGCACGTGCTGTCTGGTTCAACTTCTGATAGTCAGTTGTGATGCTGGTGAAGAGCTTCTCTGCCTCTACTTCCTTATTGAAGAAGACGGCAACAAACTTCACCCACTCGGCGCGGTTCAACACACCAGGGTCAGCAAAAGCACTGCAGGACACATGAACACAGGCACAGAGCACAAAACAGCATGAGCTGAGAATGGCTTGCGAAACAAATCTGTGTCCACAGGCTGTGGACTGCTGGCAACAAACATCACCCACGGCGCCATGCACACCAGGGTCAGCAAAAGCACTGCAGGACACAGGCATAGTACCTCATAGCTTCTTGACTTCTTGACTTCTTATGTAAAGCAAAGCTGCAACATGGTGTATCTGAGCAACACGACATCAATTGCTCAGTCTCACAAGGCTACCGCCAGAACAGAGTATTTGCAGAGTTTGTTCACTGTCAGTATAGGATGGCTATGCAACAACCCATGGCGTATGACAAGCAGAACCGAGAGCCTGACACACTTACGAAATAGCAATGCTCTTGGGGTTCTTGCTTGGTCCATACGAGAAGACTGCATCAACTTGTGGGTTCTGTTTCGCAGTTTGGTTCTGCCACTGAGCTAGCGTCTTTGCAAATGCAGCATCATTTGCAGGAGTGGGGTCAAAGTCGGTTGGCTCATCTGGGCTAGCTGCATCACCTCCACAACCTGC
>NSMO01001261.1:0-12706 GCA_002588565.1 Coelastrella sp. UTEX B 3026
CAGCAAAAGGCAGCGCTAAGCCCTAGTCCTATGTTGCTGTGGATGTCGCTGTGGTTGTCGCTGCTGTACACAGCTTTCTGTTGTATCTTTGTGTCGTCTTAGTACATCATCATGCCCATCATGCTGGTGAACTTTTGATGGTGGCCGGTCAGTAGCAAACCAGTTTGTGATGTAGCAGTTTGATAGCAACACTCATGGCACCACTGCGATGTCAGGACTGTGTACCAGGCTGAACTTCGTAGTGGTTGGTCGATAACACACCCTGTGCCATGCAGAGATAGAAACAGGCAATGAACCATCTAGCTGTGGCTGCTCTAAAGTTAAATATAGTCATATAAATTACTTGGTGCTCCACATGCCATGATAGTGGCACTAGTCCAGTAGTTTGTTGTTTACCACCACCACCGGCTGTAGCTGGCATGCCAGTTACTGGTGCCTTTATCAGATCAGCTGCACACAGCTCGCAGTAGTACCCTGTACCTGGACGATTAGTCACTGACTGTAGTACAGCATATTGTGTTCAAGCCTCAGCCTGAGGTGCATCATATAAGCAGGACTCAATAAGGTGTTGCCTGATATGTCGGGGGTTTGAACCGCTCGGTGGTGTCATACCACCGGCTAGCAAGCATGTTTCCCGCATGAGCCATCTGCACAGGCTTTCTAGTGGATATCGTCCTGCTTGCAAGCTAGTGACAAGCATTTTGCAGTATTGAGATTGTTTGCTCGCGGAATGCCGATGTGCTACTACCGGCATTCGTTGACACTCCGAGACACTTCGAAAGGGTTTCACAAGACGTAATTACAAGATGTAATTGGAGGCTGCGGATGTTATAACATCCGCAGCCTCCAACGAGCGGCAGCCGAAGTGGGTGTTTCAAACACCGGTGGGAGCTCTGCGCGCGCGATTTCAAGTATCGTATCTGGCGACAGTATCTGACGACGGCTCTGCGTTTTAAAACGCAAAATTTTGCAGATGGCCTGCGGGTACCGTCCCGAACGGACGCGACAAGTGCGCCTGCAGGGTTGCCACCCGCCGGTGACCGCCGTCAGAAATCACGCGGGAACGGTCCGCGCGGGGGCAGATGTGACGGCCTACACGCTCAAAAGCCAACCATTGTCAATCCTCTGTCAGCAGTTGCCGGCGAGGAGTTTTCTGCAGCTGCAATAGTCGTCGATGTCTCCCGGCTGATATGCAGGTTTTGCGCGGGATGGATCCTATGTTCAGACTTCAAATGCTGAACAGGCGGGGTTGCGCACAGGATGTGTTGTCATCTGAGATCACGGGTTTTTGCGCTGTGGCCTTGATTTCATACGGTTACCTGAGCAGGGCTTTCCGAGCAGATGTGCAGCTATTCAGGCCAGTCACTGCTATCTGGCTGATTCCGCAACCTACGGCTACTGCGCGTGCTGCCTGTTTCAGCAGCACTGCCACAGAAAGATGCACGGGGATCTAATCTGCAAACAGCATGTTTCAGCTGCTTGTTTTGTTTCTTGAGCTGCACTATCTCCCGCTGTTGCTCTAAGAGGGTCCGCAACACCAACACATCTTGTTGCACATTATCGCCTATGTGCGGTGCTGATGTGCTAGCCGTCCCAGAGCTGCTGCTGCTGCTGCTACCGGCAGCAGCAGGGCTTCCAACCATGCCACTAATATCTCCCCAATGGCTTTGACCTGTGACAACACCAGCGGTCTGCCTGGGTGCTTCTTGCCCAACACTGCTGCTAAAGTAAGGCCCAACCGCTGGTAAGCCACTGTTTGTTTGGGAGCTACCAGTTGTGGCTGGTGTCGCACTTGCACTGGGGTTCTGCTGTTGCAGTTGCTGCGGTTGTGGTACTACTACATGATGCACTCCTGCTGACCGGAGCTTGCTGCTGATGGTGCTGGTGACCTGGCCTGTGAACAATGTATAAAAACAGAGCTGCATTGAGTCTTGCAAGCTTTTTGAGCCTTGCAATGCTATGTGTTATTGCGGATTTTACCGGAGATAATGCTGAGCTGGCAACAGGGCCCTGGTGCTGACAGTGCTGCTGCAGCAGCTGCTGGAGCAATTGCCACCCTCAAGCCCAGCTGGAAATGCAGCAAGTTGCCCCACCTGACGAGCACCAAACCAAGTGACAGCTAGTCCTTTGGATTCTAGATTCTAAATAAACACAGCATAGCATAGGCCCTGATTCGCATGTCGATAAAGGTTGAGGGGTATCATATCAGTATGTTTCATGTGGTGGCCAGTGGTTGGCCCCTCCGGATGTACGCGCCACACACCTGCTAATTGTGTCCCAGAGCGCAGCAGTTGTTCTGCCACCGAGGGTTTTATCATGAGCCCGACTCCAAAGCCGTACCCTATGCCCACACCGCAGCCAAACCCTGCATCTAAACCCGGTATGCCTAGGCCCTTGATTGCTGCCCTGACTGTTGTGGTGGAACTATGGATCATGGGTGGGAGGCCACCGAGCCCTGCTGAAACGCCTTGGACAGCTTGACCAAAGATAGGTAAAGAGCCTGGGGATAGACAGCACGATTACCGCATGCTCTCCAGCCTTACTTGGAGTGCACACTGATATCTAGAGCTAGTGCCAGGTCAGTGTACTCGATTGATGGCATGCAGCAGTCCTCAGTGCATGCACGGCCGTATGTAAGGCTTCGACAAAGTGCGTTCGTTTCAACTGCTGTTCGTGGTTCGCTTGTTAGGAGTGGCCACGGTGCTGTATGTCCACAAGAGCAGCGCTGTCCCAGATCAACAGCCTACCTAGGCTCAGAGGACCGCCAATACCAATGCCAACGCCGCAACCGATGCCTATGCCTATCATCGCAAGGGCCCAATGAAGTGGTGCAATCGGTTAGCGACTCTTAACGAGGATCCTGCCAGGCTACAGAGCAGTAGCTGCTACTGTACTGCTTTCAAACATCTGGCGCGCTGGGAGCCCCCAAGGTCGCATAGCTTGATTGAATTGACGCAACAAGAGAGCTGAATACCATGCAACTAATATCACCTGTCCCAAGGGTCCCGGCTTGGAATGCCACGGGTGATCCACTTGAGACGGGCGGGGCGGGGTCCCAATCTGCTGACCCCATAGGCGTGGCCTACTGACAGTCAAATACTTCTAGAGAACGTGTCAGGATAGTTGAAACGCTGGCTCTGACGTGTCTTTGTAAAGATGCACTCCTGCACGATCTCAAAAGGGAGCGGTCACGCGCTGCGGGGACATGATGCGTTCGTGTTTTCTAAAACACTCTGTTTGAAAGACACGCAGGCCATGCTTCGTCGTGCCTCACGACAGCACCCCGGTCAAAACTCACAGCTGTACAGTCTGACTGTGTGACACAGCTGTAGCGGCAGCAGCATGTAACAAAAGTAACAACTCCGTGACAGTAGGTGGACATTTGAAATACGTAATCCCCAACAACCCACTTCTCATCTATCCCTCGCAAGCTGCACCAGCAAACAGCCACACTGCGCACCAGATGCTTCAGGGCCGTCAGTAGTGATAGCACTATGATTCACCCTTGTTTCGCGGCTGTCTTTGCCTACATACGGCACTTGCCAAATTCAGTGAAGGATGCAACAATTCAACAATATCAGCAACATTCCAGCATGATGGTCAGTGACACGCATCACTGATCGACCCTGGCATGCATAATCTCGTGTAAAAGTGACTGAGCCATGCAACAAGTGAGATGCGCTGGCAATAGCTGTCCTATCATGCATGCGTGTACTCAGCTGCCTTCAACAAAACACCAGGATGCATCACTGGCTTGCTGAGCAGACTGCAGTTCAGACGTGGTGCAGCAGGCAATGCATAAGCACAGACTGTAGGCAGTCAGACATGCCTGCTGTTCATGGATAACTCACTGATTCCTAAACCTGGTTGCTGCTCAACTGCTATTTGGCCATACATATTCAATTTTTGATATTGCCTACCTCTTATCACCCCTATAACCGCCTCGCTGCTTCTGCTGCTGCTGTTGGCTCCCTGTCCTGATCTTAGGCCACGCTTTCAGTGGCTGTCCGCCTACTGCCGACGTATAGTACTCATCACCACGCCGCTCAGCAGCTACACTGGGCTGACTTTGCAGCCAGGCTGTGTAGGTGCTATCTAGCTGCCAGTGCTGGGCACCTTCAATCAAATGATCAAGATATCTGCAAACATTCAACCCTCAATAATCAAGTAATTGGGTTACTACAGGGGATATTATGTTAACCATGATGATAGTTTGGTCAGCTGTGCTAGATGGAGTATGAACAGCCGCCGCTTGCACTGTCCTCTGAGTGCACGTGAAGCACTTTGTCAGAACTGCACAACTGCTACAGCAGCAGCAGCAAGCCAGGGCTTGAGCTACATACTGTCAGCATCATCACAGCACAGCTTATTGTGCTGTTGAGCAATGTTGACAAACTGAATGCCATTACTACTGAGTGCAATACCGCAAAGCACCACAACTTATGCTGACCATCTTTACTACAGAAATGCAAGACCCTCGCAATCCAGGTCAAACACATGGTAACAGATCCTTCATTCTATATGACTCATTTACCTCTTGATGGGTGGCAATCCATCTTGAATGCATCTGTCAGGTGGACTGATGAATGCAACAGCTAGCACAGGCCGCTGCTGCTGCTGCTGCTCCTCGTTTCCATTGGACTGCTGCTCTGGCTGCTGCTGTGCTAGGGTTGCTGCTGGCTCTCCTGCTTGCTGCTGCTGCTGCTCGGGCAGTATGGACAGTTGATCCTGATACTGCTCTACGGTTGCTGCCAGCTGCTGTGGCTGCTGTTGCTGCTGCTGCTGCTGCTGCTGGGAGTATGGCTCCACTGCTACCTCCACAGGCCTAGGTGAATGCAGCAAACACACACATACACCCATCACCAGGCAGCTCATTACTTGCAGTATTGCAACTCTGTATTCAGCTTCACACCAAAGCCAACCAGGCAGCAACACACGACCATGGCTCTCTACTGCCGTTGTACAGCAGGTAGAACCACTGCCCCCAGAGTGACAACAGCCGCCCAGATTATGTGGTCTGCAGAAGGTACTGAAGAATTCGGTCACATCATAACATGGCTCCAAGTACAGGGTGTAAGAAGTTACCAGATACTTGACACTGGCTATCATTGCCCGCTCACCAGTATTCATGTTCCATGCCCATCAGTGTGGCCATCTCAGCAGCTGTGAGCCGATGCAGCACACCGTGAACTTCACTCGGCACCACCGCTGCTGCTGCCGCTGCCGCTGCTGCTGGCTGACTCCCTGCTGCTGCTGCACTAGCACTTGCAGTCCCGGCGGCAGCAGCAGTCTGTTCACCAGACCCTGATTCCACCAGGTTTCCAAACCCTCCCCTGTGGTTAAACCTCAAGCTGTAGCCCTTCAAAACCCCAGGTTTAGATTCTAGGGGGTGTAAACCGCGGCTACCACCCAGTTTCCGGGGGTTCATGTTTGCTCCATATGCAAAGTTCCAGATACCTTCAAATAATTGACAGCAAACAGCACAGGCGTTTGCATTGCCACTCTCGCTCAATCTCCATCAGCAGTATCAACAGAATGGTGTGACATGTTATATCCAAGGTTATGTAAAGGCAGCAAACAGGCAATCTGGTTTTTGATGTCTGAGTGTTGATTATTTGAGTTATGAACCAGTAGTGCTGGGCTGCTGGGCCAAACGCAATATGAAAGGCCGCGCAATACCACAGGGTCAGCTCTGAATCAATGTGCATCCAGTGCATCCAGTATGCAGCCTAACTCTACTGAGTGTTTGCTAACTTGGTTCTGGTGGCAGGAGTGGTCGTTCGACAGTTGTGGTTTTGAGGTGCAGTTTGTGCACTTGGTAGGATTCGAAGTGGTGACCAGTTGCAGTCAGGTTCTGGGACTTGTGTCGTAAACAGGGCCTCAGACTTCTCCGTGGGGAGGGGGAGAGAGCTAGTACAGCACAGTTATGTGTGCTAGTTGTGTTGTCTAAGATCAGGCTGAGTCCCTGAGGACTTGGGTTTGTGTATGCTTGCATGCATGAGCAGCGTTTGGGTCGGAAGGTGAAGGGAATGTGTCACCTTTGTGGTATGTTTGAGGTCTGTGCCTGTGGCATGGGGCTGACAGCAAAGATGTTCCCGGCAGCTTAGATTGATTCAGATCACATAAGTGACTGTGGTTGGCCTTTCCTGAGGTTTGGATCTCCGGTTCCCAGAATGTATGTTGGTCACAATTCAGCCGCTACAGCGCTGCTCCAGGAAACAATGCTTTCAAAGATATCTAGTTTGAGACCAATAGAGCACAAGCAGCAATACACTATGTACAACTGCAGCAGCCACTGGCTACATACCGTCTGTCAATGCCCCCAGTCCAAAGCGTGCTTTGTCTGTCGGGCCTTGCAGCTGCAGCAAGTCTTGCAAGTGTTGTGCTGTTGTTGCAATATATGGCGCATCAATCAGCTGGGGTTCTTGATACATTGCTGATGGCGGTTGGGTTTTAGTGCCTAGAGGCACAGCATAACGGATTGTGAAGGGGTCCTGGAAGCCCTGCAGTCAAAATGACACGTTCTTGAACATGTAGGAACACGTTGTAACATGCCTAGTGGTGTTATAACATGCTTAATGACACAGTGAAGGAGCTGGATTGCTGTTTGAGCAAAACAAGCAGCGGTGCAATCAAAACAGGGCTGCAGAATTGTGTGAGAGAACTGGTTGAGACAGGCTGTAGTGCGTGGGCAAAACCCATGACACCCACGACTGCCAATGTGTACAGGCAAAACGATGCCATGATTCTTCCAAGCCAGGGAATGGCCTTCGCGCAGCTGTGGTAACAGTGAAGCATCTGTGGCAGTTTACGACTGTGCACCACACACAAATGAAAACTATCAGTTTGTGTGTTTCTCACACACAGGGTGTGACCTGTACCAAGGGGGGGGGGGTCTGCCAGTGGACGACTGTGCATTGCATACCAAGAGAACAACTTCTACAGGCTGTCAAGTGGTCACACACAGTGAAATCTGCCGCAGCCCCCACTCCCTGCCTCCAGAACTCTTCCTAGGGCATGTGCTTACTCAGCAGACGTACCTGTCTGGATATAAGACAAACTTCCTGCACATCAAACTCCAATGATAAGCCTTGCTGCTCGTAAGTCTGTAGAGCACAAGTAAAACATTGTCGAACATTTTATGCGTTGATAGAGATATATTCCACTGGGACATTTGCAGCGCTAATGCAAGCACTGCTGGAACTAAGCCAACAGGTATTCTCAGTGTTATACCTTAGTAGAGGCAACCAAGTGGAACGATCTAATTACGACGAATGGAAGCGGTACGAGATAAGCAAATGTGACAGCAGCAACAAAAAGAGCACAAAAGCTATCAGCAGATACTATTGTACATGAGATGCGCACAACAAAGCCAGCTTGAAGATGGGTGAATTGATGATTAGGCCAACATACAGAGCACCACGCAGCTTGCAAGACCTCATGCTCGGCAGGCTGCTGGCAGCATTGCATCGACAGGACAGTGCACAACTGCAGATGCACCGCTGCATCTGAGCTGTGCCTGCAAGGAAAGAAGTGCAAGAGCCAGCAAAACCCCGACTTGCCTGCAGGTCAGCCAGCAGCTGCTGTTTGTCGTGCCACTGTCCCACAGACAAGTGAGGTGTGAACGTGGTGATGCCCCTGGAAGGGTCATTGCTCAAATCATTGCAGCTAGGGAAGGCGGATTCAAGTGCTGACTGTACTTGCAACAAGTCTGCAGCAGCAGCGGCAACAGCAGCAGTGGTGGTGGTGGTGGCAGAGGCCACAGCCAGAGCCACATTTGCTCACATTCAATTGTGAACACAAAAATATCACATTGGCGCCTCAGGTTGCTCAGGTATATTGAGTTGACTGAATGACGCCACAAAACGCCGTTACGGCTGCATTCACTTCTGCTGGTGTGCTTGTTGCACGGGGAATGCATGTTGTTCCAACGTCAGTGGGATTACTACGGGAAGCAAGTACCATAAGAGACGACATCGGTATGTGAGGCCGCCGGCATTTTTGCCATGGCTGATGGGACTTTTTGTTACAGCAGCACCTGTGTTTAATGGCTTGCACTGTTGGCAACAAGATGCACCATTGTAGGCCAATGCAGCTGGACTGCTGCTGCTGCTGGTGCTGACCTGTTGTGTCATCTGGTTTGAGCCACATTGTGTAGCTGCGGCCGTGATTGAAGTATGACAAACTTGAGAATGTCAACTGCGAGGCAGCACAGGCTGTGCAACCATTCACACTGCATTGTTACAATTAGTTGGAGCTATTAAATAGTTCAGTGCAGTACTTCACCAGCCTTGTAAGGGGCTCTGGTATTGTACGACTGCACATGGAATCACAGTTTGTTCGCGTCTATAAGCTGCAGATGGAGCCTCCTAAGCCAGCTACGGACAAGCTCAAATCCAAGGGTGCTGCTGTACTAGGGTGCATGTGTGCCTTCACTGTTTGCATTGGATTGAGGCGCTGCAAACAACCAGCTGTCCACTGCACGACGGGAGGTGTGTGTATCATTTGATGATCACCTTGAAAGGTTTAATGCCAGCAAGAGCTTCAGAAGCTTTTGATGCTGCTACTGCAAAGTTGTCCCCACAGTCCTCCAGAAACGGATACAGCAGGTTGATATGAGGAGGCCATCTGACGTAAGATTTGTCTTTGAAGCAGCGTATGCGCTGCACCTCATGCATCAGTTGCAATGAAGGAATTAATGCTACTGCAGCTTTGTGGACCTTGGCTGGCAGGCGTCCTTGAGCCATCATGATCGCTGTACTGTCGCTTCCCAACACTCCAGACAATTTAAACCTGATTGAAAGGCATGCTTACACTCGATCAGACACCTGGCCTGGTGCTCTGTCAGGGGTCCGCACACTCAACGAAGCGTTGGAACTCAGGCGGGCTACGCCTTGATTTCCTTCTGACGGCCTCTTTCATGCATTCAACTTGCCGCTGCATACTGATTGAACGCCCTGCGTGACACGCTTGGACCCTAGAGTGTACTGGAGCAGTACTTAGTCCTCCGTGACGCGGCAGCTTCAAGCCCGCAGAGTTCAACGACAGCCCAGCATGCAACTATGAATGCCACGGGTGTCCTATGACTACAAAATTCTATGTTGGCAACCCAACATCACGGGAGATTTCAAACCTTCCGTTTGTGTCAGCGAAAACAAACATGATTCTAGCAGTGGCAGCCTACAGAGGTAACTTCATACTAGTTTGTGGACATTAAGATGCCTGCATAGTATGCTTGCAGATGTATACTTCCCGACATATTCATGTGCTGTGTGGGACAGATTGGGAAAGGAGGTGTGTGTGTGTGTGGGGGGGGGGGGGGGGGGTGCTGCAATCAGATCCAAGTTAGACTCTGGCGACTACCACTTGTTCAAGGATGTCAACTCACTTGCACACAGCTTCTGTCTATACGCCGGGATATATCTGATGCAGTGCCAAACCCTACAACATTCTGTAATTCTTCTTCTTCTGTTATGAACAACTGTGTAAGTTACAGGAGACAACAGCATGCTGGTGCTGATTGCAGAGCATCAGATAGCAGAACTCGCAAAAAGGAAATACCCCCGTCACATTGTACACCTGACTACCAGTGCTCACTGCCAGAATGCACAGCCACACCGAGATCTTCATATGATGCATGCAAACTTCACAAACAGCTTGCTGTTGTCCACCAGCAAACATGCTGCAATTCAAGCACATGTAGCCCCCATCTTCAACACGCGCATACTCAGCTGCTGCTCCAACGAGTATCTAGCATGTGCACACATGCAGCAGATTCACTGGAGTCACTGTTCCAAGATCCAGTACACCTGTCTTTCAAGGTACCAAAAAATAGCAGTGCTGAACCACTGTGCAGTTGGAACAACAAAGCAGAACGTTTTACATCTCCATTCACCTACCCCATGCCTACACTAACAAAGCAGACAACAGCGGAGTTACTGTTGCCCAAGGGATAAAGCGATTGTGTCATGGTCGATACACAGCCACACATTCAAAGGGTACACATGCTCACAGAAACGTGACGACAGGATGAAGCAAGCTGACACCAACCAGCTGCACCGATCCTCACAGCACCCCGTTGCCTGGCAATACACCAAGCGAACGTCTGCAGCTGTTCCCACAGGCTTCGACCATTGAACACCAAGCGTTCTGGCCTACTGCTGTGCTGACCAACACCCACAGCAATTCCACAACTGCTAATGAAGAACACGTGATCCTACTGCAACCCTATTTTTGTTCAGATGACACATTTTGTACAACTGATGCAATTGTACAAATGCAGGTCATCTGTTTTTTTGTTTGTACATGAGCCCCCTGGCATAGATAAGCGTCACTGCTACTGCACACCTCTGCAATTGCAGACGGAAACAAAAGTCCCATTTTTATGATTTTGGTATAATACACAGCAGGTTGGGTCGTCCTCAACCTTGCAGCCACAGCCCACGGCTGGGACACCTGCTGCCTTCCGCTTGCACAGCTACAAGCAGCACTTTCACCAGGCACCACGGGCCATGCCCCTGCTGTGAATGCCTTTGTGGCCCCGTACTTTGTGGGGCTTGAGCACACGCCGCTGAATCTCCTTCACCTTCTCCTCGGGAGCCAGGCTGCAACAAAGACAGGAAACCTCAAACATGACTCAGCTTCATGCACCCTCTGCTGGAGAGCACCCTGCAGGCTTGATCGAGTACAACCACGCTAACTACTGAAATGTTATATCATTACGCTGCTGGTCCAGAAGTATGTGTTGAACATGACCCATCGGCACCGTACAAAGCTTCGCGAAAGAACTGCCCGGCGATGAAGTGCCTCTTAGTGATGGTACAACCCCAAACATTCGTCTGCCAGGCACATTCTATCCAGAAGAAACACAAGCATATACGTACCTACCTCAGAGCAACAGCCACGAGGTGATTCTGCTCTAGCTCTTCCATTTCAGCCATCACCTCGCACCACTGTTCGCAAGCCTCAATTTCAGCCAGCTCTTCCTCGGTGATGTGGTCCTGAACGAAGGCAAGCAAATCCGGTACAGCGCATTGAGTATCGTGCAGACGAGCACCGTCAGCAGGGCTGAAACGTGAACCAACGTGGCGAGAGCACGTCCGAGACGCTGCCGCGACAATGAATGGTCTAACACGTCAGTACCATACACTTTCAGGCTACCTCGGGCCACCATCAACCAGAAGAAGGGACAAAGAAGGGCGAGAACCGACTCAAGCGCTATTCTGCCCCTGCTCACCTCAGTGGGGTCTTCTAAGTCTACAAACTCCGAGCAATCGCTTTTGAAGCTACCTGGCACAAACTCGGGTGCTTCTGCACGGAGTTTCGACATGCTGGTTGTTTCTTCACCGAATGAACACGCTAATGAGACAAAGCTCGCAAAGGTAGATGTTGACGTTAGAATAACTTTCCCAAGTTGGGTGCTGCGACACGCTACAGCTGCTGTATATGATGCCACTCGGACCGACGCACCCGTGCTTAAAGCTGGGTTTACAACAAGGACCTGCGGAGGGTCCCTCGGCGTCGCATGCTAGCATACTGTTTCTTTCATATTGAAAACGCTAGGCCGACGGTCGCACCTGCGTCGATGACCATCGTTTGACCAAGCTGCCGCATGCTTTGCGCACAGGGCGTTCTGATCCCTTGTTATGCTGCATGAAATGTTGAGATTACTGGCGGGCTTGTCTTGGGTTTCTTGAACGAGGCCCCTTCCCCATATTTGAGCGTGGTCACTTTGAACGGGTAGATGTCGTCTGCCAACCCGTACAGGAGAGACGGCCTTTCGCCAGAGAGCTCAATCAAGTCAGTGGGGGGTCCAAGAAATTATGCTTCGGGGATGGCTACGAGCAGAGCCTCTGGGATGCCAAGTGCTCATGCTGCTGGCTCTGGCTCAAGGGCAGCTGGAAACTGGGCGCCAAATAGACAGAGCGGTATTCCAAGTACGTGGCTGTAATTGTTGAAGTGTTTGCTACACATCTCAATGGGGAAAGAGTACGTGCTGTGGAAAGGGTTGGGTCCTTGTTGCAATGGTCCCATCATAGGTACCACCTATCAGCTTGGCAGGCTGATGTGAGTGGTGTGTTGCTGATGCTATTGCCATTGACCTGCTTTGGATGCATGGACCGTGACTTGGAATCCTGGAGCGTAGCAACATCATGAGCAATTTTTTGTACAGGCCGCAGAAGCTACCGGCAGTCTAATGCACGACGCAGCACCAGCAGCAGGGCAGGCGGAGAGGTTGATGCTTTTGCACCCATCAAGGTGGGATCAGCTGGCCCTTCAACAGCCGCAGTTATGTAATGTGATATTGTGGCTTGCCGGCCAGAGAGAATGTGCCTTGGCACAGTAGCAGGAGACAGGCTGCACACTCTCGTAGCTCCTTGGCCAAACACTTTGCTACTGCAGTAGAAGACAACATGTACAACAGCTAATAGCATTGCACGTAACAGGTCAACATGTTTGTGGCCTAGCTCTGTCGAGCTTGAACTTCACACTGCCACAACACATCTTGGTGTATGTGTGCAGCTCATCGATGAGCAAGGGGTGAACCGTACGCCAAAGCCGCTAGTTGCCATTGTCACCTCAGCAGCATTGCGGCAGGCTCGTGGTATTGCAACCGAAGAGTCAGTGATGGGCAGTGAAACCAGCGAGGCCATGTTGGGTGACATGCTCAGCAGCACAACATTCAGCAGAGGCTGGTTTGACAGTG
>NSMO01001265.1:8217-19790 GCA_002588565.1 Coelastrella sp. UTEX B 3026
TGGCACACTGCAGAGACAGGTACAGGTACAGGTACAGGCATGCCGCATCTTCTCCTCATACGATGAAGCTAGTGATAAAATGCGAGACGCAAACCCAGTCCTACTGATTCCTGAATTCAAAAGCAAACACACATCCAAGCAGATGCGTGAAAGGACAGAGCTTGCCAACAGATCTACCGCCTGCGGCCAGTCACGGAAATCTGTTTTACCAAACGCATTCTCAAATGTGTCATTCTGCAAACCGCAGATGGCGCTTATCAGCAGCCTAGCCCTGCAACAATCCGCCGCAAACTGCAACTGAGTGTACATCACATTTCCTGCACAATCACAGCCATAAGCAGCAATCTGTCCTGCAAGGCAAGGTTGCAAAACGCAACCTCTCATAACCTCTAATAACCCAAAAATCTGCACCCCAAAGCATGCCAATCAACAGCAATGCAAAGTCTTCCCACTTCTGAAACGTGTGCCAACACATGCAGATAGTACTCGACAGCTCCTATGCCCGCTCCAGGAAGAACGTACATAATCCACCACTGCGATCTGAGAACGGATCATCCTTCTAGTACAGCACTATCCGTTGGCAGAGACCCTCAGCAGTGGTGTCACATCCAAGCAACCAAAAGTCTTCTGCGTCCACTTCAGAACAGATTCTACCACTGCAGAAGGAATTGTCCCTATACTACAGCCCTGTTCGCTGGCAGTGAATCTCAGCAGTGGTCCCACACCCGAGCGACCAAAAGTATCCTGTACCCACTTCAGAACAGATTCTGCCACTGCTGAATAGCATCCTTCCTGTACTGAAGCCGTTTCTGTTGGCAGAAACTCTCACTGAGTGCCAGTTGAGAGTCCCAGCGACCTAGAGAATCTACGCCCATTCTTCAGTGTCGTCGAGGCCCTCCACCTCTGCCAGCATCTCCAACAGCCTCTGAAGTACCAGGGCCATGACTGGCCGGTCTTCTGCTGACCGCGCCCAACACACCTCTGCCAATGGGATGTAGCCAGGGTGTAGGCCAACCTACGGTTTGCAAAAGCACAAAGAAATGGTGTCAGTATACTGGAGGCGTAAGACAAACATTAGCAAGAAAGAGCAGATGCAGCAGCACCAGGGCCATGACAGGTCAATCTTCTGCTGACCGTGACCAACACGCCTCTGCCAATGGGATGTAGCCAGGGTGAAGCCCAACCTACAGTGCATACATACGATGAAGACGAATGAACTTGATGAGTTGAGTGTACGCAAAGCACCAGGCCATTGGCAAGCAGGTACAGCTTTTCCAGTAGACCTTGCAGCAGCAGCAGGACCATGACTGGTCGGTCCTTTGCTGACCGCGACCAACACGTCTCTGCCAGGGGGATGTAGCCAGGGTGGAGGCCAACCTACAGTCCACACAACCACAGGGCAGATGAGGATCGGATAGAACAGCACCAAATAAGCGCAATCGTTACAACAACAGGGCCATAGCTGGTCTACCTTCCGCAGATGGGCCAAAAAGGCCTCAACCTATGGGATGTAGCCAGGTTGGGAGGCCGACTTACAGTGTACGCATCCACAGAAAAGAATCAAGGCACGAACGCTTGGCTTGCAACATAATGCAAGGCTGTAAGCAAGGGGCCAGGCTAAAGAGGGCAGAAACTCCAGCAGTAGCTGCAGCACCAGGGTTCATAGCTGATCTGTCGTCCGCTGGTTTCAGCCTACAAAATATGATTGGCTATATGTAGCCAGAATGTAAGCGGTTCCATTGGTTCAATCATGAACGCAAGGTGTCTGCCTGCTGCACAAGTTGCTGCTGCTGCCTACCTGTTCAGGGTTCTGAGGCCAAGGTCCCGGGCGTAGGTCTTGTGTCACAACTCTGTGGATAACTTCACCGTGATGCAGACCAGCAAATGGAAGTTCACGGGTCACGAACTCCCACACTGCATACAACATGGATGAGGTTTAAGGTGAACCCATTGTATGCTAGGGCAGGGTTTATCATAATGACGTTTGATAGTGTGCACGGCAGATTGCACACAGTGCTGATTAGGCCAGGACTAGATCATGTGTCAGTAAAATGGCCACAAGTGCAACTGGTAAAGAGCTGCTTCGCTTTGTTCAGGCACCACCAGCTGGATAGCGCATGAGGAACTTTATGCGTTTTGATTACGAAGCGGAGTCAAATTGCATGTGCCGACCATAGGAATTTGATCTGTGGACTTCAGCTAGCAGCCGCATTAGGCAGCCGTCATCTGTGTCACTCGGTAAACATTCAATGAAATCAGCATGACAACATCTGCTGATACTGTTATGTGTACTGTGTGTTATCAAGCATCACCAACACACTTACTCATGATTCCAAATGAGTAGACATCGGCCGCAGGTGTCAGCTTGCCAGCCACCAGCAGCTCAGGTGGCATGTGTGTCACGGTTCCATATCGCCTGGTGGACAGATGTGACTGCCCGAATGCCAGAGCCCTGCTCAGACCAAAGTCAGCAACCTGTTGTAAAAGCAGCAGCAGCAGCAGCAGCAGCAGGGACCTTGCCATTTCAGTGGGGCATGCAAGCGGCACAACAGAATGCGACCGTACCGTGGTTATCTAGTACAAAGGTGTGACTGCCCGAATGCAAGAGCCCGGCTCAAACCTAAGTCAGCGACCTGTTTTGGCGGCAACAGCACCAGCAGTGTCAGCTTGCCAGCCACCAGCAGTTCTGGTGGCATGCGTGTCACACTTCCATATTGCCCGCACATAACACCATGCTGCAAAATGAGCAGTAGCTCATGCCAGCATTCTTGTCCAACAACAAAAAGATTCAAGATATGTTCCTGAGGTACTTGTAGCACCACTGACAGTAAGAGTATATGCAGTGCACCAGAAGTGCAAGTACCTGTGCCAGCAATCCATGTGGGTGTTGTGATTCAGCTTTGAGCAGGCAGAGTTCTCACCACCATGGCACACATTGCGGAATCAACACTAGCCCCCTCCCTCTCCATCATACATAAGCATGGTCAAAACAATCAACCACATAATGGCAGGGCCAGGACTCAAAACACGTACCTTTGCCAGCAGTCCATCAGGATCTTGTGGTTCAGACTTGAGCAGGCAGTTCTCGCACTTCAGATCACCG
The DNA here is from genome assembly GCA_002588565.1 of Coelastrella sp. UTEX B 3026. Lineage (NCBI taxonomy): Eukaryota > Viridiplantae > Chlorophyta > Chlorophyceae > Sphaeropleales > Scenedesmaceae > Coelastrella > Coelastrella sp. UTEX B 3026. The sequence continues at coordinate 11,321 of NSMO01001265.1, forward strand.
TGGCACACATTGCGACTGTGAAGGTAGCTGATACCAGCAGCAACATCAGCAGCACGACGCAGGATACGGCCCTGTATGGCACCGACAGCAGCGGCAGCAGCAGCAGAAAGCAGGGTGAGGAGTAAACAGACAAATCATGCATGGAAAGCCATGCAACCAATCACTGGCTCCAGCAGAAACAGGTTGAGCATGTGGTGCGCAGAGTCGCGGACTACTAAACCTCAACCAGCCGACCAGGCTGTATCTCTAACAACACTGCAACCCACTCAACAAAGCCTGTAAGACAGGCGAAACCCTTATGCCTTACCATGTGGACTTTGCCGCTGCTGTCGTCGATGAACAGCTTGCCATGTCTCACTGCTGCTGCCAAGTTGCCACGGTCCATCAAGTCCATGACGATCCACGTCTCCCTGCAGTATTGAAATTGGTTCAAAGCAGCAGCAGCAGCAGCAGCAACAGCAGTGTTCAGAATAGGGTCAGAAAGGAGTCAGCGAGTCAGGTAGCATACTACTGCAAGGGAGACTAAACGTTGGAGCAGGCACCAGCTTGCCGTGTCTCACTGCTGCTGCCAGATTGCCGCAATCCATTAAGTCCATGACACTCCAGGTCTCGCTGCAGCAGCAGCAGCAGCAGCGGCAGTATCAAGATTAGGGTCAGAGCAGTAGTAACAGCAGCGGCGACAGCACAAGCAGTGTTCAGGGTTAGGTCAGAGCAGTAGCAAGACGAGTATGAGGTAGCATACTACTACAAGGGCGAGTACATGCTGTGGCAGGCAACAGCGAGCTAGAGGAGCAGACCCAGCAGCGCTAGCCCGGGTCAGGGTTTTTGAAACACGAGACGCAGCACTGTAAAAGCCCTGTGCTCACCACCATGGCCGTACTACGTTGAGGTGGGTGCGGGTTGTTTCAGCCCCCCCCCCCCTCCCCTCCGTGTTGTAGGATGCTGCGTGTTAATAAACTACACGGCCAACCCCAGGCAGAAAGCAACCAGCAGCCCAGCAGACTGCTGTGCTTGCATGTGAATGGAAGCCCTTGGTTTACAATAACGCATGTCAATCTGAGCATGAACAAGATCAATCTGAGCATGAACAACGCCGAAAGCAACTAGAAGCCAAGCATATGGTTTTGTACCAGGAACCAATCAGACTGATTTGCTTACGTGTCAATGGTAGGTGCTGGTTGTCCAGTTGTTCCTCGTTGAATGATAGCCCAAGTGGATGGAAGCGTGAACACGCCCACTGCACCATCAGGCAGAAACAAGTCTGTACTACCCATGGTTGACGGAGTACCCTGCGTGACAACAACAGAAACATTTTTGTTGATACCGGTGCTATAATGGAGTCATTCAGCAACGCTTGGATCAAGTCTGCAGTGCCTACTGTTGATGGCATAAGTCACAAATAGGTATTGCTGCACTGTATGTGATGGATTGTCCTTGTGCAGAACAGGAGTGTTGCCCCCACCACATACAAGTGATCAACCTCAAAAACCAAAAGCTAGGCATTTGAGAGAGGTAAACGGATGCACGCAGAGTTGGCTTTGCCTCTGTGGTGGTTTTGCGCTGAAGACGTGTGGATGCAAGGATGCAGGCAGACGCCTTTACTGCTGCATACTGTACTCTCTGTGCTTCTGAGTGCAAATACAAATGTACAAGCAAACACTGTTTGGATCGATCTTTATCATGATTCAGTGCAATGCCTTGAGCATGTGCGTAAACCAGGATGCAGCACAGCAGTGTCCAGCAGCTGTGCGGGAAATTAACTCAAAAGCTGCAAGCACACGCAACCTTGCCAGGCTCAACCAGACGAATGTCTCACCAGCGACTGTGCAGCGCTGTCTGGGTTGATCTTTACTGAAAAAAGGTGCAATACCCTCACAATATTTCGATATCAGAACAAAGCACACTGGTGTCAAGCGTCTTGCAAGGTCACACGACCTTGCCAGGCTCAACCCGAACCAACCAACGTCTCACCAGAGACTGTGCTGCGCTGTCTGAGTTGATCTTGATCTTGGTATAGTGCAGTGCCAAGACCATAAATCGTCTGCACAGCGGCAGTGTCAAGCAACTGTGCGGGTGAGATCCTCAAAGAGTCTAAAAAGAAACATAAAAAAGGGAACCTTGCCAGGCTCAAACGAACCAACAAAATACTCACCAGCGACTGTGCAGCACTGTCTGGGTTTATCTTTATCTTGGTGTAGTGCAGTGCCCTCACAAGGTTCGGATGATCGAAGCTCAGACTGAGAGCTAACTCCTGTTTGATCCTGTCATCGTCAGCGGAAGAGTGTGTAATGATCTTGACTGCCACTGGGGCACCCTGCCAAGTACCTGAATACACAAATACCAAAATGTCTCTTAGGGACGAGGTTCATTTATGTGCTTTCTGCAGCAAGAAAGACTGAAGTCAAAGCTGCAACTGGCATTGAGCTGGTTACGGTTGTGCAGCCGCTTGCAACTCAGGATCAGATCTCTTCCACTGACACAGTTGGATGCCTCACAGAGATGTATACCAGGCCTGCCACTGAAAGCGTATGTTGCTAGCCACAAACATCAGTAATACTTTAGAACACCATATGGTATGAAACAGAACCACCGTGCTGCTGTGCTGCTGACACACACACCCCCCCCCCGCCGCTGCTGCTGCCCGGTCTTACAGCACTGTGCAGGTCTTACCGGCATACACCCGTCCAAAGCTTCCCGCCCCCAGCATCACATTCAGTACGATGCCGTCAGGTGAGCTCGCCAGATTGCTGCTGCCGGTGCCACCAGACCTACAAACAGCAGACGTCATTTTGATTGTTATACTCCTTCACATTACTATTATCCTACGTGAGCCATTACAACACAGCCGATCCTAGCAGCAATAACTTGCCAGATTTGAGGCAGCTATGCATCATAAGCGATGGCAAGCTTGGAGCAGTTTGCCTGAACCCTATCGTGTCGCTTTGGGTGCAAGATGCGAGTATACAGCGGGCTGAGCCCCTGTGTGGAGTTGACCTGTGAGTGCTGGGAGCCTATGTATGCCCCCAAACAAGTGTAACTGATCCAATCGCAACGGTATGAACTGCCACACTCCGCGGCCATCACCATTGTTGATGCCATCAATAGATATAGATACATATCTATCAATTCATAGGCAGGATATTTCGATTGTGAATGCTCAATCCAGCGCAAGCCAAGCCTTCCTAACAGTTAGCAGAACACTTAGCCAACAACTTTGAAAAAACACTCATACCAGCCTCAGTTTGTCACACTTTGCAGTAGGAAGTGCCGTCTGCAAGGTACCACGTCAAGGAGCGATGAATTTATTCACATGTGCTACAGGGCCTTGCCTCTATCACAAGAAGGAAATAGATTCAATTTAACAAACAGAACCTGAGCCTCCCACCATGACTCACCTTGCTGATGCTCTATCTGTTATGCCCAGTAGTCGCCTAGCTGGATCTGTCGACGTCAATGAGCCATTGCCGGGACTCTCACACTTGGCTCCCCCTCTCAACCATTGCCAGAAATGAGCACTGCCAGAGTAATCAGAGGGAGGGGTGCCTGCAAGTAAACAAACACAAGCGCAAATGGGCACAATACTGGAAGCTTCATCTGCTCTGTTGTTTTAAATGTTGCACTGTTGCATATTCGCCTATGCACGAAGCAACTGAGTTGGCGTGCATTCGTTTGCCCCCAACATGACTGTATACATGCTTGTCAAACGCTGAAATTAACATGAAAACGTCTCCTACCTGTTGCTGCACTGCCATAGATCTTGACATACTCTTCTGGATCTAGTTGCCGCGCTTTGGCTTCAGCAGCCAGTGCAGCTGCACGTGCAGCTCGACGGCGTCTGCAGCGGACGTACAGGGCGCCTATGATGGCGGCCAACAGTAATACGGGGACTGCAGGAAAATGAATGAAAACAGCAGCAACAGCAGCATGATTGATACTTGATGAATTGCGCAAGCATATCAGTTGCTTGCAGCAGCTGCAGCAGCTGCACGAGCTGCTGTACGGCGTTGGCAACAGATGTATCAAGCGCCAATGATGGCAGCCAGCAGCAGCAGAACCGCAGGAACAACAGCAGAAGCAGCTGCTGCTGCTGCTGCATAAGTGACACATTGTGCAAGCATACTGATTTGTTTACAGCAGCAGCAGCAGCAGGCCTGATACCAATGACATAATAAACTCCCAGCTGAAAGGATGCATAATGTGCAACATGAGCAACCAGCAGGTTGAGATATGCAGCAAATGCTCACGATAACATCTGACGCATAGCACCGCAAGGCCTACTTCCATTGGCCCAAAAATATCGAACGTGGTCGACAAACAATAAGCTGAGCAGCCAAAGACGCAGCACAAGATCAGGCTTTCAATCACCTACCTACAGTTGCCAGTACTGCCGGCAGAATCACTCTGAAACCATATGTCCGAGCCGCCTCCTGCTGCTGCCGCCGATACGCCGCAGCTCCCGGCACCAGCAGGTTATCAGGGTTTAAGCGATCATAAGCTGACACTAAACACCCAGCAGGATCCTGGACGTTGTTGCAATCGGCCACTGACAGCGGCTTGGGGCACAGCCATGCAGTGTCGATGTAATGAACCATGAAAGTCCCGTTGTAGCCTCCAGGTTGGGATCCGATCGGCTGTGTCGGTTCTACTGCTGTTCCGTCTGCTGCGAAGTCGACCCATCCGTGAGGATCGGACATCGCGACATCGCGCAGCAGCGCGGCTTGCTGACTGCACAAACCATCCGCGGGCCACGTAGGATCTACGTGGAATCGCGTTGTCGCGGGATCGGACAGCGTTGCCGCGTACGACGGGCCGAAGCCGGTCGTGTTCGCGTAGAGCTTCACCGAGGCGATCGCGACGTTGATTCGGGTGTAGCTGGCATTATCATCTGGGGTGGGCGTCTGATCTATTGTCGGGACCTGCTGCTGCGTTGTGTTATTCCCCGTATCACGTGAACACCACGCGTTCGGCTGGCCCCGGTCGACAGACTGTACTCCGCTGAACCGTTCCGGACGCGCTTTGTGCAGCGTCTCGCCGACCTGCGCGTCAACCGCGAGGCAAAGACCTTCGGCTGGTATGATGAACGTATCGTTCATGAAGAGCTCCGTATTGTTGGAAAATCTGACAATACTGACGGGCTTAGGTGTGGTGCAGTTGGCCAGGATCAGATGATATAACGTAAGGGACAGACCTGGCATGAGCTGAACCCTGCATACAGCAGCAGCACCGGCAGCAAACACATTGGGGCTTAGAACACAAAGGCCAGCAAAAGACAAACCTGCTAACACCCATGGGCATGACATGGCCAGCAATCGATGAACAACAGATTGGTGTTATTTGCAATGTCACATACAAGAATGTAGCCACACCTGTTGAGCAAAGTATTGAGCTTGTGCCAGCAGTCATGTGGCAAGCTGGGGCTGGGAGCTAAAACACAGCAATGAACAGGGCTCTTGGCCCATGCTTGGGTTTAATAGGCTTAGGGCTTAGGTTTAGGGTTGACTATCTCACCTGTCAGACAGTGACCCACAATCCCAAATCACCCTTGGACCCCTCGGATCTGACAAGATTGTTATATTCCTTGTTAAAGGTCCTGGGACCTCAGATGACGGACACGTCGTCAGGTTCATTTCTGCCGTATCTAACAGTACAATCTTGTCATATTTGGGGTTTACCAAACACTGATGAAATGTGAATCCGTCGGTGACAGGGCATGGCATTTTGTTGTCGGGGTTTAACTTGTCATATCTGGCGGCCAGGCAGGCGTCGGGGCCTTGTGAGGCGATGCAATCTTCGGTGATGGGGTTGGGGCATACAACGGTGGTGTTGACTGAAGTGACAGCAGCAGCAGCAGCAGCAGCAGCAGGGGAGTTGCTTGAGTACAGGTGCGACCGAAATAACAGGCGAAACTCACAACATAGGATGATTAAGCGGTGCAAGCATATGCCGGTACCCTCAGTGAAGCATGCAATCCTGGTACGCATCGGCACATACATTGCACTATCCCGGTCGCTACCTGGAACACAACGCCCCTGCCACAATGCACGTGTCTTCGAAAAAAAAGCATGAGAGGCTCCAAACACCAACGGACACGAGACAAGCATGAACCCCACCTGCTTGGAAGCTGAAGGGTTCTCCAGGTCCCAAACCCTCACTAGTGTTGAATGCCTGGGTCTCAATCGCCAGATCAGACAGAAAGACTGCTTGCTGCTTGCAAACCTCCATGTTTGCTGTTGCCGGTATGTTTGATCTGAACACAAAGCCACTGCTGCTGCTGCTGGCCGCTGCTGCAGCCCTGCACCAGTTGCTGCTGTCATATGATGATGACAGCGCAAGCGACTGCTGCTGCTGCCGGCCATTGGCAGCAGTAGGGAGCGGGGGAGCGTCGGCTGGTCTTGGGGCTGCACTCAGTGCCGTGTATAAGGTGTTGGGCGGCAAGCATACACTACCTTGGTACTCGATGATGTTTTCGAGCCTAACTGTTGCCCCTTTGGCCTTTTTGATGACCCCTGCTGGGCTGAATGTTCTGCAATCTACTGCTACGAGATTACGTAATGTCAGCGTAAAGCCCGAATTGAGTGTGAATCTGTCGCTGAAGTAGGCGCAGTCAAGCCAGAATGGCCATGCTGCTGCTGATGATGCTTGCTGTTGTGGGAGAGATGCTATGAGGAGGCTGCGGGTGATAAAAGTCGCGTGGAACTGTCCAGTGCTAGGGAACGGACACGTGTCCTGAGTCAAAGTAATCTGCGTGCGCATAGAGAAGGTTGGAACCGTGAGAGGTTTCGACAAGATGGCAGTCTGGAGCTGCGGGGTGGTAGCCAACTGCTGTAGCATACATAGGAACTGCAATCGCCATGCGGGGCGTGTTAGCGGCTCTGCATATGCCCATTGGGGTACAGATAAACCATGATTCATGTAAGCGGGAGCACAACGGCTGCAACATGAAGATATGCCCGTTCACAGCCCCATCTGTGCACGCAGGCTCACATTCTTCGTCAAGTATACTTCTGTGATTGTAGGGCTCGATAAAGCTGCATGAAGTTCATAACCGGTTGAAACTGTCACTACTTTGCCCTCAACAATGTTCGCTAAGCTACAGACGAGCAGTAGCGCCAGCAAAGGCGTCCGGCTTCGATTTTTCGTATGAGGCCCCATCCGAGCACTTTGTAAGGCAATCTGTCGCACTTGTGAACGTACACAAAGTCTGAAAGAGGCCTCCACCGTGATTGGCTGGCACGCAGTGCTCCGGAAAATCTTCCGCACGATTTTCGGGAGGGTCCAAGGCAAGGTGGACACGTGCAGCTTACGGAAGCAGAAGACAGATTCGCTGAACATCGGAAGCAACAACAGGAGCGTGATCTTGCCGAACCAGCATGTGGTTGCAGTTACGTCATGGACGGGACTGCTGGCTGTTCTGCCCGCGCAAACTGGTTGCTAAGCCGCAGTAGCCTGCAAGCTTGCGGAGATTATGGTGCGCCACAGCACGTCCTGTAACTGGGATGGCTGAGAGGAGAATGGCGACGGAGTCTCGTAAATCATCATTTGCTGATCCCATCAGCCAAGAGGCCTCAGCTGGGAGCGTGCCGATACTTTGCCGATTGCTGCCACTATACCTGACTGCCACTATACCTGATCTTGGTAGAAGCTTGCTAAGCTCAGTACTTTTGGGGACGGGACCGGGTGAGCAGAAAGCAGTGTGAAGTTCAGCAGCTCCGCTGCAAACTGCAGTTTGCCAGCATGTCTTGTTGCTGGCAACAGCGGTGCCACAGAAGCTTATGAGCATCTCTCAGATTGCCAGGCACCATTAGTGCGCTGCTCTAGCGCTTGTATGGGGTTGGAAGCAAGTTAAAAGTTGCGACGTCAGGCATACCGGCTGTATGCTGCCCGTCATTGCCACAGTGCTCTATCTTGAGTTCGTACATGTATAGTGCTTGCAGCTTCTATGCAAGAGCGCACCTGAAGGTCTAAGATGCTCAGCAAGCGAGACTGAAACTGACAGATGGCGCGCTCTGACCGCTGCGGCCCGCATGATGCTGCACTGAATTCCTGAACAGCATCCTTGAGCAGCTGTAACATTCCGGCTACCACGCTGTATCTATAGCGCGTTCCATTTGCCCCAACTGTAGAGCTGCCACCGGAGAAAGCCTGCTTGCAGCGTAGCGTATATTGGGCACTAATGCTTGTTTGATTGGGATAATGGCACTGCTGGCTTAAGATTGGGGCGTGACTGCGTCGTTGAGTCTGCACGTGGTCAGCTACTAGCTGATAACTACGATGCAAGCAGGAGCACTCGGCCTGCAGCATCAGCTGCGCCATCCTGCCCAGGCTGACGTATCATCACAGACATTTACACTCACGGTACTTTCAAACACCATCAGCAGCAATGTGCAGCGGCCGCGACCATGCAAGTCCCACAACAGCAGTACAGCAGATGGCAACACCTCCGCACTCGTGACTCCCCATGCGCCGCGTG
>NSMO01001269.1:2458-16905 GCA_002588565.1 Coelastrella sp. UTEX B 3026
ATGCAGCAGTACCCAGGCCCACCTGGACCCCCAGGATATGGTATGCATGAGGGACCTATGGGCTATCCGGGGCCGCCTCCAGGAGGTCCGTATGGTTTGGAAGGGCCTGATGGCCATGGGGGGTTGCCGCCCCCACCGCCGCATATGGGGCCACTAGGCCCAGGGCCCAAAGGTCCAGGAGGTGGTGGGCCCAGGCCCATGATGAGGCGTTTCTGACAATTGACAGTTGCTAGTCACAAGCCACAGAGCTCGTGGATGTGATGCACGTGTGTGTAAGGCTGATTAACAGTTGTGTTGTTGAGGGTGTCCCCATGAGCGTCAAAGTTAGCCTTAGGCTCCCTTCTTGGTGTAATCATCAACTGGCATGGTGGAAGTGCCAACCAATGTGTAGTGTGATTGTCAGTGATGGCAATTCTTGAAGGTTGGCCTAGATCTACTAGATCTAGGCCTAGTAGGCGCTGACAATAATGTGGTTGGTGATGTCTCACAATCCGCCAGACTATGCCAAATGAACTGCAATACACCATTTGTGTTTCTGCGCTTTCTGTGTTGTTAACCAACTTGTGAAAGTTATTGAGCCATGCAACAGCTTAGATGCGCTGGCAAGAGCTGCGGTGTCATGCATGGGGGGCGCCACCCAAAGGAGTCCTGGGCTGCTCATGACAAAGCTCTGACAGGCTCTGATGCTGACACTTCAAAGCCATCAACTGCACCACCAGTTTACCTAACCAACTTGTGTAATCAACTGTTGTTGAACATGAAAAGCTGTGGTCGGCTCCCGCCGCTACATACACAGCATACAGCTGCCAGCATGCTAGCCAATGCTCAACCACCACACTGTCGAACTAGCAGCATGGCTATAACAAGAACGGGTGGGGCCAGCAGTACGTAAATCTGCTGCTTGTCAGCAACTACCGTCCTAGCTAAAGCTGTGAGCAGCCGACACCTTCCTGACCGGGCTTCACATTGGCATTCTAAATTGCATGAGCTAAGCTTTACAGGATGTTCCAACAGTAGTCCAACAGTGGTTTGAGTATGCTGACCTCGCTTGCTGCCAACGCAAGGTGTGCACAACCAGATCCTAATCCAGACTCTGTGTGGACGGATCCGTCCACCGTGCACTTTGCGTGCAGGACTTACAAGAAACTGAGCTGCGTTTACCAGCCTGGTTCAGCTGAGTCGCAGCGGCATATATACACACCCAAGGTTGGATGTTTTGTATGTAATACATGCCGCGGCCTTCAAAACGACCCTACAAACGTTTAACCGTTACCGCTGGGCCTGATCACCGCTGGACGGCCCCTTTTGTTGACGAATCCCCGCTTCTTCCGGGGCCCCTCCCGCCTTCCCGGTGACAAAACCATAGAGTTCGTTGTGGACCAAGCCTAGTTCTCCAGCTGGTAGCATCACCTTTGGTGCAGACCCGGGCCGTAACAAGTTGCAATTCCAGAGTCATAAAGCAAACCGGGGGACCGGACACCAAGGGGTACTATATAGATTGTACAATATAGTACCCCTTGCGGACACAAGCGCAGCCGTAACAACGTTGTTCACCTGTGGCTGCCAGACGCCAGTTCAGGCTAGTCAATAAAGTAGTAAAAACTCCTGTATCACAATGCAGCACAGCAGGCCGAAAAGGGCTTTCCCGGGGAAGCCGATTTTCGGGTCAGGCTTGCCCGGGTATGTATGCTAGCGCTAACACCGATAGCGGCAACATAGTGCCAGATAGCGGCATTAGCGGCTGATAGCGCAAGTTAGCGTGAAATAGCGTGAGTTAGCGCCAAATAGCGTGAAATATCGCGCAATTAGCGCCATCTGTCAGCATAGTGGCTGTGGCATCTTACCCGGGTAAGCTCTGGGGAACACTCTAGATCTAGCAGTGCTGGCTTCACCGGGTAAGGTGGTGTATATGGGTAAGGTGGACACCTTACCCGGATAAGCTCGTTGCGGCCTAGTGGCACGCTTGCAAGGTGCCTACAGCACTGTTCGTACTGAGTATCATTGGCAGGGTAGTGATAAGAAACACTTGAGTCAAGGCAAGTTGGCAGCGCGAAGTTGACAACGTGTTTGACAGGAGACTACTGCCATGTAGCTGCGACTACGCTATATATTGGCAGTCTTTTATTGGGGGCCTGGGTATATGGTGTGACAGCCTCCACCAGCTTTGTTCACCAGCATGCATACTTCTGCCTTTGATCCATGCTTGTTCCCAATGCTCACAAATTATTATGAAGTTTTACTTCTGTTATGTTATAGCATCGGCTGGGCCACCACTCAGTCTGCGGCAGACCCAAGCATAATCGGCGGGGTTTGCCAAGTGTTCATGTATTGGTGCTGTATTGGTGTATTGGTCTTGTGTATTTGGATTGGCAACCATGCCAAGTGGAGGCTGTCTTCTGAGGAAACACTGTTGACTCAATCAGTCAGTGGCTGATGGTGCGGCATCAGTCAAGCAAGATGGATACTACAACATGGCCATGGCAGGCAGGAAGTGGACCCCAGTTGGGTATGCGTGACCGCCCCAGGTGGTGAGTTTCTGCTACAGCGCTGCCATCGTATCATCAAGCAGATCGATCAAGCAGCTCATGCTTGAGCTCAACACGCAGCACAGAACACACCACTGCTGCTAAGGATCACTCATCAGTGTAATGTAACAAGTTGGTCGGTCATGAGCCGCCTGTGCAGCATGCACCTGCAATTGTAATGAAAGAAAGCTACCGTAACAAGCAAAATATACCAGCAGCCCTGCTTGGCAAGTGCAAATACTGGCCAGACAAGCCTTGTGCAGGGCGTGCAGTGCAATCCCCTGACAGTGCAGCATCAGTCTCTCTGTCTACACCCTGAGAACGTAGCACATGTCGAGTGACCAGTGTTCATCAACAATGCAGAGCAGTCCTAGAGACCACATGCAGCAGTACCAAGAGCGTAACAAATCAAAACAGACTGCTAATACCAGCCAGACCTGAAGCAGCGCGCAGGTGTCATGTTATGACATTGGCATGGAATGCTGGTATCACTGGCCGGCAACACAACACCACTTCTAAACAAACAGTCTGTATGCCAGAATGCTACAGAATGACAGCAACATGCCTGCACGAATCCGTTAGCTCCGAGCTATCTTGCAGTCATACACAGCAGCAGCAGCATGCATACTGCACCTCAGGAGTTTAACCATGGAGAGGGAATGCTGGGTTGCTGAGTCAATTGGCTAGATACAGGGGCAGCCACTGCGGCAGGGTGGTAGCGGAGTAATCAACTGGGCCAACATCTGTGGCGGGTCTGCTAGAGAGGCTAATGGCTGCACGGCATACCAAGCACTGCGTGAATGCGTTCTGGACAGTCAAAATCTATGTGTGAAGGCATGTACCTTCAAACAAAGCAACATAGCAATCAACCTTACTAAATCTTTACTGCAACATCTCAGAAACAACAAATTGCTGTTGCAACCAACAAGGCAAGCTCCAGCAGTGCAGCTGCTCAACACTGTTGGCATGGCATCCTGTAACACCTGTATACGGCCTCCAGGGTCACCCTCCATTGTCACCGCCGATGTAGGTGTTGTTCGTGTATGCGCAATAGCCAGCAATCTGCGTCCTCGATAACACATAAGCTTTGAAGTCTTGCGGCGAGCCTTTGATCTGCTTCTTCAGCGACAGGGGCAGACAACCTGACAAGTTTGAGTTGCCATACAGGTAAATAGCCTCCAAACTCTTGCAGGCTGCCAGGCTTGCGGGGATTGTACCGGTGAACTTGTTATCTCGCAAGCTGAAGTCCTTGAGCTTATGAAGCTTCCCCAGCCACGCGGGCAATGTCCCTGTCAGGGAGTTGCCCCCAACCTCAAAGTATTCCAAGTTGGCCAGCTGTTGTAAACTGTCTGGCAGGCTACCAGTTAGCTTGTTTACGTACAGCAAGACCATCTTGAGTTGTGACAGGGCTCCTAGGGATGCCGGCAGGCTACCAGTCAGCTTATTTAGGTACAGGGTGACCACCTTGAGTTGTGACAGGGCTCCCAGGGATGCTGGTATACGGCCAGAGAGTGAATTATTTGTCAGCCTGATGGATTGTATACGCCTCAGGCTTGACCAGTCTGGAATGGTCCCGGTTACCCCAGGTTGGCCGTTGAGGCCAATGTCGATGAGACTTGTCAGACCAGCCAATGCACTTGCTGGTGGTAAAGTTCCTTTCAAACCGTATATCTGTTGCCCATTCCATATGTTGATTTGCCTCACAGTTAAACCATCGTCACGGCAGGTTATGCCCCTCCATGCACAGTAGCCACCTTCAGCCCCGGCTTCCCTGTTCCAGCCCTGAAGGATGTTGGTGGTGTCAATGGATGCTTTGACCTTCAGCAAGGATTCCAGCTCCAGGGTTGTGTTGATTGGACTTGGTGTTGTGACGGTGGGCGGTGGTGGGCTTGGGCTGGTACCGGTACCTGCATGTTGCAGCAGCAAACCACACTTGCTGACTTGCGATTGATGACTAAACCCAGCAATGAACGTGCTTGTAGTAGACAAGTTTCTTTGCTGCAGGAAGATGGTACGTACGTTGGGCGCTGCAAAGCGGCATACTGCAATTGACCAAAGCACAAACTCACAGGCAACAAGCAAGTATGGCAACTGACCAAAGCCTGACACTGCAACCTAGCAAACTATCACCAAATACTACGGACCGAATGTTGACATGCATGACACACAAATCCCAAGCAAGAACAATCCCGTGCCAATGTTGTGACGGCTCTGCAGCAGCAATATAATGAGGTGCGAACTTACAATATCCTGATATCTGTGTGCCGTCCAGTATGCTTGACTTGAATTCACTTCCTGTGTCCACCAAGGTTTGCTTGAGCTTCATGGGCACACAGCCACTGAGTTGCTTGTTATTGAACACCCACAACGTCTTCAGCCGAGGCAGATTCCCCAGGGACGCTGGCAGATAGCCTTGGAAGTTATTTGCTGCCAGTTTCAAATCCTCAAGGTTTGTCAATTTGCCCAGCCAGTCTGGTACTGGCCCAACCAACTGATTGCTCCACACACTGAAATCCTGAAGGCTTCTTGCATTCTGCAGCTCGCTTGGCAGGGTCCCATACAGCTTGTTTGAAAACATCCGCAGCTCATAGAGGTCGGGGAGTAGACCTAAATAAGCTGGTACCGCACCAGTTAGTGAGTTGTTGGCCAAAATCACACTTCTGAGTTTCTTTAGACTCGACCAGTTTGGTATCGTACCGGTGATCCCTGCTTGGTCACTGATACCGATCTCCATCAGGGCATCCAAGCCCTTGAAGGCTGAGGCTGGCGGCAGTGTCCCTTGCAGGCCCTCTATGCCTTTGCCGTTCCAAATGTTGAGCCGCCAGACGTAGTTGTCTGTGGTGCAGTCTACACCCCGCCACATGCAGTACCCTTGATCGGCCCCGGCTGTTTTTGACCAACCTTGCAGCACTCCTGCCTTGTCAATGTGGGTCTTGATGCGCAAAAGGGCTTCCAGCTGTGGGTCAGGCCCTGAGATGTTCCTGGCTGGTAATGCTATGGAGTCTGGACAGCAGTGTGCAGTGAACGGTGGCGCAGGGCATAGAGCATGTTGCAAAGCGCCACTTTGGACGAGTCAATACACTGCCTGTCAGTGGCACAATGCAACACTTTGCCGAGCCAGTGTACTGACAGAAGGCTCCATGTGACTACGTGAACCTGATGCTAGCTGACATACTACTGCACACACACAGGTGGCTGAGCCCAGCCAGTCTGCTGTTACAATGAAGGGTGGGCCACACAAACAGACAGTGCTACAGGGGTACGACACACCTCTAGCCCAGTCTCACCTTGTTGGGGGTTGCATAGCAGCAGCTTTGTGCCAGGAGGAAGCACGGACACATCCTTGACATTGCCTACATTGTCCAACATGAAGTTATCCAGTGTGATACCAGCCAGCCAGGCAATCTTGGACAAGTAGTCACCAGGACGAGCCTGCAGGACACGCAGCAACATGCATGGCGCACCTGAGAGTTCCACCAGAATATGGCTAGGCAGGGTGGCTGCATTCAACCGCCTGGCTGAGCAGCTTCAGAACCCTTTCCTACACGAGTCAACATTCGTCTTGGCAAGGTGTCAAGCAGGACTAGATGCTGTCTAACATCACGGCGTTATTCAACACGAAAGCAACACTCTCAATGTCAGTAATTGTAAGCACATGACAGCCAAGCACTGTGCGCTCCCACCTTATACCAGTAGCAGTCAGCTTGTTTTTGCTCAGCGAGCGTCATTGGAAGCTTAATTGCTGCAGGTGTGCTGGTTGGACTCCAGACTACAGCATATGCTTCACCGGTGACTGGAGTTAATACTGAGCACTCGCCATACGCCACCTGTACAGCAAGCGGCACAATAGATGAATGAATAGGTCGCTCTCTGCCTCATATCTAGTTTCCCTCCTGCATTCATGTAACAACCTATTACAGCCCATGTGAGTCCCAAGCAAGTATCATGCAGATGGCATCTGTGCCGCAGCAGCAGTGTCTTTCTCTGCAATCAACTAATGTTATTCCAGTTAGTGAGCAACCTACTTGCAACACGACATTGACATGTGGCGCCAATGCTGTCACTACTGTCTGGGCCAGCAGTGCGTTCTAAGGTCTAGCAAGGGTTGAGTGGCCCCGCACAGAAGGGCACTGTCAGCTCTGCTGTTGTAAAGCAGGTTCAGCCCACTGGGCTGTCTGCTCCGCTCACCCTGAAGAAGCCTCCGTCAGCCCACTTGGTGCCCCAGCTGTTCTTCACCAGCCAAAACTGCTTCTCATTGTCATAGCCAACCAGCACCACCGCATGATTGAACTCAAACGTTGCTGTTTTGCTGGGTTTGTACACTGCTTTTGCATTGCGTTTGTCATCAAAGAAAGACCTGAAGTCTGTGAGCACATCAAACCTGGTCACCACAGATCCGTACTGCCTGATGTAACGCTGTGCCTCCCACATAGTGGTCACCCTGCTGGTGCTAAAACCTCCCAGGCTGGCATACGCGTTTGTATTGCCGCAGCTGCCCGTGCATCTGTCAGCTTTGCTGAGTTCGCCCTTGAAATCAGGTTTGTAGGGCAAGCAATCTGCGGTAGGCAACGTCTGCCCCCGGGCCTGCAGCTGAGCTAAGACACTCGGGAGGTCCCACCCAGCACTGCAGCTTTGCGCTGGCCTGTCTGGGGGGCAGAAGTACAAGGCCTGCACACTGATGCTGCAGTCCTGCGCCTGGACACGCAGCACTGAAGCCATGGCTGTCTCCGCTGCTGCTGCACCAGCAAATGCGGAACATGTCTCGCATCCCTGCTGGTCACCTGGTGGCGCCACAAGGCCTGCTACACCTGCTTGGCTGCTGTTGGTAGTACTATACGTGCTAGGAGACGTGGCCATGACCAACTTGTAGTATGCATCGGCGGCGTCTGTCGCTGCAGCAGCACACAGGCTCTTGCTGTTCCTGCTGCTGCACGCAGACTTCCGATTGAGTTTGTAGTCTATTTTCCAGGCCTGACTGCTTATGTACAACTGTTGCAGCCGCACTGCGTTGCTGGTTCCTCCAACAATGGTGGTGCTGGAGGGAATGAACCCCTGACCTGTAACCATCAAGTGAGCAGGCAGCAACCACAGGATTGGCCGGGGTATGCCTGAAAGCAGCTGCACACTTTTGCACAGATCCAATGCAACACGTCGGCTTCGTTAAGTGAATACTTTGTGAGGAGATGGTTGAGGCAATGCTGTCGCCTTTGCTGATACGGTAGTGTCGTGGTTGGTGCTTGAGTGCTGCTGGCCAGTGTGTGGTGCTGAAGGGTGACTTGAGGCTGCCAAACGGCCTGTGAGAGAACGTAACGCTGCGTTGTTGATTTCTCATGCCGCATCAGCGCTGAGGACGTTCATGCGAAACGCACCCGCTGCAACTGTTGCGTAAAATGCGAAGAAGATCCCGCACAACATAGGGAGCGTTTCGGCGGGCGGTGGGATGCTGTCTTGTCGTATGGGGTAACCCGTTGCGCGACTGCTGCGTTTCTGTCGTGTCGCGCACTCACCAAATCGGTATCGCAGTGACGCTAGTGACCCAGGATATTGAGACTGACGGTGCGAGCATTATGAATCTGGCACGTAGAAGCCTCATGGTATCAGATGACGATGGTATAACCCCTCGTCTGGAGCATGCAGTATATTTTCTGGGACTGTCATGTTACTCCTGTTATTCAAACAGGTGTGAACGCTGTTTAGCAACAGGTAACACCTGCACCACATGAGCTGAGCGTTTTCAACGGTGCGTTGTTGCGTTCCCGCCGTTGCCCAACTTGTTCTTCAGCTAGCAAATCAGCAGCTTTACGCCGCCATTGGCGCCAGTACTCGCGCAAGCAGCATCCGGAAGTTGGACGTATCAAGGTTCAGCGCAACATCAGATAGCGTGGGCTGAATTCTTACGTTGCAACCTTACGCCGCACAGCTCGTAGTCCCGCCTTGGGTAGACGGTTCAGCCAGCTCGGCAACGGAACCCTGTGGTCAGGGAGTCCAGCAGCTGCTGCAACCAACATTGAGATGGCCTCGCTGGCGTTATCCAGCGTTCAAAGCAGCTGTGCGTTAACTAGGCTACAAAGATGCTTTCTGAGAACATGCTTGGCAGCTGAAGCAGGTCGCAAGCAAGGACAGGGTTTCCCCCGCGCCAGATCTCGCCTGGTCTAGACCGGCCGAGCCCGAAAACCCAAAAACCGAATGCCGTAACGGCTAACCCAAAAACCGAATGCCGGTATGAGGCCCGTTGACTTTTACGTATCATGCTGCTTACAACACTCTCCTCCGCCTGACTGATGGCGTCCTCGAACTCTCTAAAACCACTCGGGTGGAGGCGAATCTGGATTGTGATGGTGATGGGCTCATTCGGAAAGTCGCGCTTGCACCCGAGTTATCCTAGGGAGTGCGAGGACGCCCTCAGTCAGGCGGGGGAGAGTGTTGCAAGCATCCGTTTCCATTCAGTCCCAGCGTCCCCGTCCTAACCCTGAAGGATGTTCATGGTGTTAAAGGATGTTTTGACGTCGAAGGCCGACCTTACGGCAAAGATCTGAGCTCCACGGTTGTGTCGATTGGGCTTTGTAATTTAAGTATGGCTGTATACGGTTATGTTTGCCGAATGACCTTCCGCAACTCGTGGCCAAACGTCCCAGAGCGAAAAACGTCAAAACGTTCTAGGATAGCTTGTATATGTATTCTACGCTGTCTGGGACGCGTCTGACCATGGGCAGTACGACGTCACTACTGTGTAGGTCATTGTAGCCTGCGTTGGAGCTCTCCTGCGCGCTGCCTATACTAAATAAGTTATACCCAACATACAAAAGGATTTGGATGGCCGCTTAAGCTCTTGGGTGGGCCGCATGGGTCAACACGGGTGAGATGGCAAGTACTGTGCGGGAGCGGGGGCGGTAGCTGGCTTTCTAAAAGCGTTGGCAGTATACATAAAAAGGTGAAGCACAGGTTGCATGGCATTGCTAGTAGCAGTTGGCGGCAAACGCGTTCATATGCAGTAGTCAGGGAGTCTTTCAACAGACATTGACGGCCGGCAGCTGCAGCCTTCTGTGCGCTTGTAAACGATTTAAGACATTACAAGGGAACGTTTGCACGATTATCGTTCTGGACGTTTGGCGGAGGGTCATTCGGCAAATGTAACCGTATACCGCCATAATGGGACGTGGGCTTCCCAATCATTGCAACTTGTCCGACACCCGGCGCGCTGACTCCCAATACAACAACCGGCCCGAGACGGCAGCCATGAAATACAGCCGTTAGCGCAGGCCGTGCACCGAAGCCAACGCCGGGGCTGGCAGTGACGCGGCACCATCAATGCTGCAGGCAGCCCGTCATTGCTTGGTAAAAACTGACGTCCGCTTCTAAGACGTCAGGGGCAAGCAGTTGTCTATCCTGGCTCTTCAGATGTCTGCACTGGGACCAGTCGGGTTGGTCCAAACCGTACACGTGGGCGCCGAGGCTTGGTTCGTGGGAAACTCACAGACACGGCTTCAAAATGCAATGGCATGTACGATTCTTTGGCGATGAGATACAGTCTGTGCTCATCTTGTCATACAGCTGGATCCGCTGACCAGCGGACGAACCAACAGTGCGTCAAGGTCGCTGCAAAGCGCACAGCTACACATGCTTGTGGCACGGGGCATCTACGGCTTCTGCTCGCCAGACACACCCCTTGGAAGGCGAAGCAGTGAAGACGGGACGAATCACCAACGCCCCGCATCGCAGCAGGCCCACCGTACCTCATGACATGCCACACGCATGATATATAGCCGACTACAGCCAGCATCGGGAGGAGCAGGAGCCAGACTGTCAACATGCTGCCAACCTCCACTTCGGACGTTGTGCCAGGTGTCGCATGAAGCATTCTGCCCAGTAACCACCTTGTGACCATTGCATGGCTGGACAGCCCATGTGAGTGTTACCCATGAACAAAGTTCACATTCATTACTTTTGTACTGCCCGCCAGCTGCCTGCAATGCTGCAGCCACACAGTGCGCCATGCACGCCAGCTGTTACGCCTAGCCCATACCTCAAATCAAGCATGTTCCCGGCACAGTGGGCACCTTTGGCACACTGGAGTCAGAACAGCTCCTTTGTAGGCACAGGTCCATCACCCCAGTCTGCATCATCAGAGTCTTCTGTGTCGCTACTGCGCCTCCTTTTCCGTCCTTTGGCTTTACTGCTCCCGCCCCTGCCCTTTTTCTTCCCTGTCGTGCTAGCCCTGACCCTAGCTGTGCGGACCCCCTTGCCTGCTGTGCTCTTGCCTGATGATTTGATACGAGCTACCTTCTTGTTGTCCATGCTGTACAGGACAAGCCCTGTGCTGACAGCTGCTTTTGCTGTGAGGCCTGCAGCTGGTGTAGCTCCTGCAAGCGCGCCATCTGTGTGGCCCTCTTCGCTGTCTAGGTCTTCTAGCCCTGCAAGCACTGCTGCCTCCCTGCAGGTCCCACAGCAGCAGCCAGCAACTCTCGGTGCATTGCCATCCCTTGTACAGGTGTCTTGACACAATTACGCTGCAGCAGGCACCACATCTGGCAGCTAGGGTGGCACTGGTTTGCTCCTACACGGCGCACAGGCAACAGAAAGCAGATAGAGGACGACCAACGAGCTTACTTGTAATTAGCTGCATCAGTGTCCAGCAGGCCCTTGAACACCTTGTACTGCTCCACCAGCAAGTCCCCAGTTGCATCAGCCTGACTCTTCAGGTCAATGCTACTCAACCCAAAGTCCCCAACCTTCCCCTTGCTGATCAGGGCTTTCTGCTCGGCCCTGAAGCGCTCCCCCTTGAGCTCAAACGCCGCCACCCTCTCATCAACCAAGCTGTAAGCTGCCATGAGGTACTGCTTCAGCACCAGCAGCATCGACAGCGCGAGTGATGCTTTCAGTGGCGCTAGCAGCTCTTGCTGTAGCGGGAGCTGCAACGGCTGCAACCTGGTTTTGCCGTTCTTATGCTGCCGGGGCGGTTCCTGCTGCTGCTGCTGCTGTTCTGTGCTGGTTGACTTAGCTACATCCGACGTTGCTACTGCAAGAACTGCTGCGTCAGAATCTACCAACTCATCCTGCTCATCTAATCCTAGCTTCTGCCCTAAACCCTGCCTAATCAGCTGCCGCCGTAAAGACTCTGAACTTTCCTGCGCCTGCCTACTGATGTACACATTGATAGTGTGTATCAACACCAACGGCTCATCAGCTTTCTTGTACGGCAATGATGCGGCTACAAAAGTAATGAATGCTAGCTTATGCACATCTGCTTTGGCTGCTGCTGCTGAGTCTGCTAAATTGCATGCTGAAATGAAGGGTTTGAGCAAGTGCTGTAGGAACTTGCTGCGATGGTTGGGTGTGGGGCTGAGTATCTGCTGATACATGGCTGAGATGCCCTCTAATGCTGCAGCTCCAGGACCTGTGATGAAGTGCATACAACAGAATGCGCCATCGATTTGGGTATTGCCATGGCACATACGATCACTGCTCCTGCACAGAGCTGCATATAGGAAGACAGCTGGAGATGTTGAAGCTTGTGCAAGCTGCACCAACACCAGGCACTAAGGCGCTGCATAGCATCCACAAGTAAGGAATGCAACCGATCAGCCATCTCTTGAACACACGGTTTCAACCACAGAAGCTCAGAATCATCGTTGCCATCGCTGACCGCCAATGATGGCAGCAGTCAAGCAGTGTGCCGCTGACCCACTGCCAGTCACTCACTCTTAGGCATTGGCTGTCCTGGATGTTTTGCATCCCACAGCCTGCGCTGCAAGCGGTAGGCCTCAATGACACCAGGTGCTAACTGCCCAATCACCAGGTCCTTGTCATATCTCTCAAATGCACCACGCAGAGCCTGCAGGTAACCACAAGACAGCCTGGCTGACAACACCAGCTAGGGATACAGCCACGCAGCACATGTACTAACAGCACTGTAGGATGGTGGATGTAGCTCCTACAGTGCTGGGCATACTGGCAACCAATACACCTGACGGTGCATTACCCACTGCAGCAAGCTGCTGGACAACAAAGCACATAAAGCACACTGCATGTATGCTTTCCTACCAGTCTTGTCATGTCATAAGGCAGCCACGTGTCAGGGAGCTTGCAGCAGGCCACAACCAGAACTTGGCAATTCTGCAGCCATACAGTCGTTGCAAGCGCAGGCAGCGCATGTAGGGTTCCAGCTAATAGTTGCACAAGCTGCGTCTTGGATCCCTAGCATCACCTTGAGAGCAGCTTGCCGTGTGTCAGGTGCCTCATCAGTGAGCTGAGCCACCAGTGGTGGTACTGCTGTCCAGGGAGCAACCAACCCCCCTCGCAGCACAACCTCAATCAGCTCAAGCGCCTTGCGCCGCATCTGAGAGGCATCACCTATCGCTGCAGCGACAACCCCACCAGGGGTGCCCAACCCTGTGGGGTTTACCACGCTGCTGACCCCTGTGGCTAGTTTCAGTATGTCATTCCAGACTCGCTGAACGATGCTGCTACTGCTGCTGTCTGCAGCCGCATCTGCTGCGCCATTGACCCTAGCTAAGGGTGCTTTGGCTTTGCTGGGCTCTGTGCTGGCCAAGGACTTAGCTGTGCCTGCAGCTTCAGCTTCCTTTTGGCGGGACACGAGGGCGTCTTCCTCAGACCTGGGAAAAAAACATGCGGTACTTAACCATAGGTCGCCTTGCAATCAAGTGGCAGCCAACAAGTTGCAAGCGCGCGCTTACTGCTTGCACCAGTCGCGCCAGCGCTGCAAGATGCAACATGGGCTTTGCCAAAGTGTCTGGCCTACTTGCAGCCGTCAAACCCTGAACGTCTCGTGCCACGGAGGCCAATGACTGCTGAGGACCACCGGCACAGCACTTCTGCTAGTGACGTTACACGCCGGAAATCCCGCTCACCTCAGCAGTTCTACCAGGTTTGTGAGCACCCGTGACTTGACAGACACGGACCCACTGGTTAGTGCAGCATGATATACCTCAGCAGCACACCGTGGACCACCCTGCCGGGGTGACACCTGCCCACCACCTTGCTGTTGCTGTCCTGCACCCACGCTGCCATCAGCAGCAGAGACTGCAATAGCGCTGTTGTCTGGGCTGCCTCTATCGCTGACTCTGCTTGGCTCTGCAGCAGCAGCAGCTGCTTGCTGCTCAACAGGAAGCTGTGGCCTTAGGGGCTGCAGCATAAGCTGAGGTTTGCCGATGACCAACATGCCGATGGCTTGTAACGCTGCATCTTTGACTCGTTGCAGTGTGGGGTTGCCGGGTGCGACTGGCAACTGCCATAAGCTGCAGGAAGATGGAACAGCCAAGGATGTTGCTGCATTATCAGCAGATATCACACATACACATATGACAACTAAGCATCAACCATTCGCTGGAACGATGAAGCGTCACTTTGCTGTTGACCATACTTCTGACCCAAACATGTTTCCTGCAGGTCCTGATGCCCACAGCACAGCACCCACCCAGCTCTGTTACAACCAGCCACCGTGATAGTGTTGATAACAATGACAAGTGTTGCAATGAGTGCATGTCTACTCACCCAACACAGAGCTCCATACACTCAGTGCAGCTACGCCTGCTTGAGTCAGCTTGTGCAGCAGCATCAAGAATGGCAGCGCCGTACCGGCATATCTGACCCATGATGTACACCACCCTACAGCCAACAGGGACAATGGACCCCTCGTAATGTTGTGTAGAATTTGGTGGCATGAGTAACAGTCCCAGCAATGCTGATCTAGACTGTGTCATGCTGCAGGTGCAGGCACCTGACCGCCCAGGCATGCACTTTTCCCAGAGACACATTCTCTGAAGCATTATATCACAACGAAATGCTAAGCTCACACAACTTGCCACAGCTGCAGTCAGCTCTTGACACACTCTCATAGTCTCGCCTGGACAGACTAACATAGCTGCTTTGTGCGACAGGGAGTACAAGGTGTTGGCACTGCCA
>NSMO01001271.1:0-10167 GCA_002588565.1 Coelastrella sp. UTEX B 3026
CCTTTGACATATGCTGCGCAAACTGAATGTTCCCGTAGGCATATTGAAAACGATCCTCTGTCTCCCCCCCCCCCCCCACCCCATCACATTATGTAGTTTGCGAAGAGATGCCGCACCTTGGACCACATGACAAAAAAATCCAGATGTGTGTGAGTAATCTCACATGGAGAGTCTGACCCTCACGATCTCACCTGAACTGCAAAGTTCCCCAGATGGTGCAGGGACACCTGCTTCAAAGCATCAGGGTCCACCAGCAGCTCAACCACATGCAGCAGCCGCCGCTTGATGCCGTACATGGCCACGGCTTCCCGCACGCTGGCTGTAGAACCCCATGACCTGAAGCTGTCTACTGTCACGCCTACGTCTGATAGAGCTCGCCGGATGCCGAATGCGCCACGCTCCTGGATGAGGCTGATGAGCTCTGCTTTTGACATGCTGCCAATGTCCTGCGCCAGAGCAAAGCCGGGCAGAGGGATCTGTGCGGCCATTGTGTGAAATGTCGACTTGGTAACAATAGCACTGATTCAAGTGAAAGTCAGCAAAGGTATCTCCACAATTTCATTACACACTAATACAGTAAGAATGCAATACAACTAGTGTGGTGGGCAAACCATAACAAACCAACCACCAACAGATCTACATGCCCGCAAAGCCAAAATAACGTAGTGCAAGGACAGGCAAGGAAAGTGTCAAAGTGCGGAAGGTTGTTGGGGGTGATGCCCAGGTGCTGGAAAGGTGGCTGTGTTTTAACACGCCACCAGCTGCTGTTGCATGAATGCACTAGCCAGTCATCTGAGCCCTGAAACAGTGTGTTTGGCCTTGTGTACACAAGGGGGTGGGTGCGGAGGCACACGCACTGCATACTTCACGTAATCCGCCACTCTTCACACTGCTATGTCTATGGAAACAGTGGGAGGAATAATCCTCTGGCCACCTGTGCTGCAGTACATCAAGCTGTTGCTGCTGCTGGTGATGCTGCTACTGCAAACGTACAACTACTGCTACTGCAGTTGCAATCCTTCCCAGTGCCACGTGTCTGACGGCCAGCAAACCATCAGAACTGGTCACACTCTAAGCGCCTGCCAAGAGCTGATACAGCTGCAGCTGCAGCTGCTGTTGCCATCCCAACTGCTCCTGCTGCTGTTGAGATCCCGACTGCTCCTGCTGCTGTTGCAATCCCAACTGCTCCTGCTGCTGCTGCGATCCCAACTGCTCCTGCTGCTGTTGCAATCCCAACTGCTGCAATTTTGACAAGCAGTTCCTGCCAGTTTCCTAAAACTGCTCTGAGCATATGGCTAAAACAAAATACACAATTGTCACAGCTTGTGCCGCTGGACAACTCGTCAAGTCAAGCTGCTACTGTGTACTGCTGCTGCCTTCGCTGCTGCTGCTCCTGCATTTGCATTTCTGCCCTACTGCTAAACGGGTGTGTGCTGATAGATCCACCTATCGACCACACCTTACGCGTCTGTGAGAGCTTGTCTGCCCCGTACGGGTGAGGATGTGGCTTCTTGCATTTGCTGCAGAAATCCCTCCAAAGATAATTCACCGCGGAGCAGCCTCCGCAATTCCAGACCTGGTCTTCCCCATTGGCCGACACTCCAACAGTAGCTTGCTGCCGCCGAGGTGGCCCACCAGCTGACTGCTGCTGTTGCTGCTGCTGCTGTGGTGCTGCTTGCTGCTGCTGTATGGATGGCCCCTGCTGCTGCATGGCTTTGCGTTCTGAGGCCTGGCGGGCCTCTGCTGCTATGTGTGCTGCTTTGTTTGCTTCTGACAGAAACTTCTGGACTTGTGGATTTGGTCTGCAGAGACATTGTGTGGCAGCGGTGTATGGCGGTTGGAGGCAGCGACGCTGTTGTAAGCTGCTGCCGATGATGACGATCGGATCCCCAGAGTGCTCGGGTCAGTGAAGTGAGAGGCCTGCCAAGCCAGATAGATCCTGTTCTACTGCTGTCCAATGTTGCAGGAGTACACCAGGTTTTGGTCCATCAGATGATGCTTGCCTGGCAGCCTAACACGTGCTGCTTAGAAGCTTACTGTGTGCAGCTGCTGCTGGTGGAAAGGTTCAGCATAGTGAGGAGTCTACCAACCACAACAGTGGTATACAGACTGCTTGTATGACCAGAGTCGCATGCTGCAGAAGATGAGTAGTCACTGCACATATGGTGACTTTCTTACTGCACAGCTGTAGCATGTCAACTCACGGCAATGTCGAGTTGTAGCCATCCACGTAACACCGACAGAAGGGGCATTTGATGCCCTTGTCAGCCTGCACTGGTGCACATGCAAACCAATGTCAGAGCTGTTCTGCATATGAAGTATAGCAGGGTAGATGGCTGTTGGGCGACTCAGATTACGTAATTAAAGCATGGTATCACAAAGGGAAGCAGCCGCTCTAGCACAACGGGAGGGATGGAATGGTTGCTGTGCTGGAAGGGTCATGTAACTCCATGATACTGACAAAGTTCACCAAGGGACTCATCATGCCCGCAGGTATACGCATGTTATAAGAAGTTTAACTTGTCAGGAACAGCGAGCTGCTGCGGGTTGAACCGTGTTGTATCCTACGCAGGCAATACGGGTACCTCCAGGGCCCACCTTGAAGATGTTCTTGGCGCGCATGCTCTCGACGCAGCCGAAGCACACCCTATGCTTGCATGGAACAAATGCTATAGTAGCCGGAACATCATCGCGACAGATGTGGCACTCTTCTGCCCCTTCACCCGCTCGTTTTGCTGCTTGGGCAGACAGCGCCATCGCTTGCCTGCCCTGACCCCACACCGATGCTGTGAGGGCCGTGCTTGACATCACGCAGCCAACAGAAACTACGGATAAAGGATGGTTATTCAGATGCTGACGCCCTTTAGAGGACTTCCCACCAAGCTACTCTGTCGACATATGCAAAGCTTTTGCTGGGCCACAGACCAAATCCACAAGTGATGATTACCATACCCGTCTGCAGATGTTAGTTACGTCGTAACCCCATGCCGACATAACTGCTTGAGGCAGTTCAACCGGTTCAGATTCAAGAGCGCCAACACACCGCGGCGGATGCTAACGAAGGCTACTGACTAGGCCGAAGTATGTGCTTTCAACGAAAGACATGCTGATGCTGGATTGCACCATTGCTGAGCTCCGCGCCAAACACCCGGTGACCGCGCCAAACATCGCTTCTCGTCACCGGCACAATTGCAACACAATTGCTGAGTGTTGTGGTACGTGATATTGTTGTGTCAAGGGTGTGTCTCGGCAGCTTAGTTTGGAACAATATAGTGTTACCATAGAACCTGCCCGCGGGACACAGCACGATAGGCTGTAGCTTGAGCTCCGACAGAAACATCTCAAAGGTCTCATCAGAGACGCGCGTCCCAACGGTTTCCAGCAGACCATAGGGCTTCCGCTCAAGCATCAGCTGACAAGCAACTGTTGCAGCTGCCGCTCCTCCTCGTCCTGCTGCTGACTCCCGCCCCATTCCGCACCAAGCTGAAACACGACAGCACTTCCATCATCATACCCAACAACAACGGAACACTGAGCAGTTGATACGGCAGACCCTCCCCCCTGTGACGTTGACGCACCACTCCGACTTGTCTTGCTACTGTTGCTTCTAAATCGCAAGTCTCTGCTACTGCTTGCTGCTGGCGGGGCAGCCGAGGTGCTAGTGCTGCTATGCACCAACAGTTCCATGCTGCAAGGGTAGC
The DNA here is from genome assembly GCA_002588565.1 of Coelastrella sp. UTEX B 3026. Classification (NCBI taxonomy): domain Eukaryota; kingdom Viridiplantae; phylum Chlorophyta; class Chlorophyceae; order Sphaeropleales; family Scenedesmaceae; genus Coelastrella; species Coelastrella sp. UTEX B 3026. Next base: position 3,702 of record NSMO01001271.1, read on the forward strand.
TACTGCCGTTTGCTGCAGTATTAGGCCGCTGTAGGTTTGTGGTAACTACCGGCTGCTTTGTGGTTTGCGAGAGGTCGTATACCAGCAGCTGGCCGTCAGTGTGCAGCACCATGAACATGCATGGCCTTGTGGCCACCCATCTGCACAGACAGCACAGCAGGTTACACGGCCCAGATGATAGCTATAAAGAATGCGCAAGCCATCTTCAAACAACATAGAAGCTGTTCGCTGCTGGACAGCATCAGAGCTGTTCAATCTTGGCACACATTCAGTGGCATTGACTGCTAAGTCTGTGGCAGCCTTCATCCAGCAGCCATCAACAAACGCGAATTGATCGGTGATTGAGTGCGTGCAGTGGCAGCATGCGATGTCAACTAAGTCCGCAAGCACTTTTCAGAGTTGTTGCAGCTATCTGAGCAAACTGGCCACATACTGGAGCTGCTCAGGCCTGGATGATACAGCATAATCGGCTACCACATCGGGTACCTGTACAGCACAACTCCCGGACTGTTAGCTGTGAGATTTGTTGCTGTACTCCATCCCCCCCCCCCCGGGCCCCGGGGTCCCTCTCCCCCCCCCCCCCCCCCAACCACCAATGCATCCATAGCCGCACACATGTCTCACCTCGCAGCTACTACAGGTGCTGTCCTCATTTGCTGCCACATCAGCACTGGCCGGGACCTGTTCACACCAAACAGCGCCACGTCACCACTGCTAAACCCTGCCAGCCATGCCTCTGGTACCGCAGGACACACACTCAAGCTCACTGCACTACCCAACACACTACTGCTCGGGCTCCTGCCGCCGTTGTCCGCTACAGCAGCAGTGTTCGCCTCACTGCTGCTGCTGCCGCTGCTGGATTCAAGCGCAGACCCCTGGTTTAAAAACCCTAGTGGCTGCCATTCTGCTGTTATGTATTCTCTAGGGGGTGCGGGAGTGCCCAGACACGCGCCCCGGAGAATCTTGCTGCCGAACATGCCTACAAGTATCTGCTGGCTGGGGCCTGGTAGCATGGCCAGGGATGTTGCTGGGACTGCTGCTGCTGCCTGCTGCCGTAGGTGCGGCGGTTTAGCTGCTTCTATGCCTAGTGGTAAACCCTCAACGATCTTGACTAGCCACACACGGCTACCTGCATGTGTTCAAAGAGATAGCACTGGCAAAGACACTCGAGGCTGAAAGCATATTATTCATACAGAAGCCCCGAATGACAGCCATGCAGAAGTTACAACAATCACAGCTCCCAGGCTCAAGCTGAAACCGAACTTTGATCATACCTGCCAGGACCCAAACAATGTGATGCTCAGGCAACAGTACTGAAGCATACAAACACACCACTCAACGCTGCATCTGTACCCGCAAGCTACAGACACAGTTTGAGAGTTCATCTCATAGACAATGCTGAGACAGTCAACTGGCACTGAATTGGCACAATAAAAACCTGGCCCAGCCCACCTGCTCGCATTCCCAGATCAGACAGTGCTGCTGCGCCACTGCTGCTGCCAGCAGCGCCCATCATCACACTGTACAGCACAACGTTGCCGCTGCTGCTAAGCGTGATCAACTGACACACAGATCCACCAGCAGCAGCAGCACCAGCAGACAGACTTCCAGCAGCAGCTGCTGCAGCTGATCCTACTATGCTATCAACACCGGAGAGATGAGCTAGCAACCTGCTGCTGCTGCTGCTGCCAGTGTTTGTGATGTCTTCCAAAGGCAGCAGCGGTGTTTCCGTAGTGTAAGAGGGCCGTCTGGGCGGCGGCCAGCCCTGCTGCTGCTGCTGCTTGGAGGCTGTTTCAGACTGCTGCTGCTGCTGTATATGGCTGCTGTTTGGCTCTGAAAGGTCCCAGCAGCAGGTTCCCCCTTCTTCCATACCTGGAGATGGGCAGATGCAAAAACGGTTCAAACATTGTCACAAACAGCAGCTGGTGTAGGGCCTTGCAGTGCCATAAGTAGACCCAGGATTGATGGTCCTGGGCATCACGCCAAGCTGCTGCAACAGTAACAATGCACCGTGACGGCCGCCGCAATTGCCGCAGCCATTGCAGCTTCTAAAACTGCAGCAGCCACACAAGGTCTCACGGGCCCTTTGTCATCAGTTCACTCTAGCGCTCCGATGCCCCAACAGCAGCTTGACCGTCCCTCAAACACAGATTGTGTTGCAACGGCATGCAGCTATAAACGCAACAGCCAACAGATACTCAGCTGCATATGTGATCTTGCAAAGCACCTCACCTGCAAACACGAGGCACCCTCCAGCTCCAACGCCCCAACAGCAGCAGCTCGGCCGTCCCTCACACACAAGCACCTGCACCGGCTGCTGCGGCTGCAAGAGATCCCAAACACACAAACACCCCATCCCCGGTAGCCCATGTTCCCTTAGCGCCGCCTCTGCTGTCATTGCTACAGGGCTGCAGCAGATCAGCAGTAGGTGCTTGCTGACCGTCACAGCAGTAGCAGCGCTGATTGCTGTAGCAGCAGCAGCGGCAGCTGCTGGGGTGGGTGGACAGGCCAGACTCCGTACTGCTCGACTGGCAAGCAAGCTACTGCTTTGCAGGGTGATATGCCCTGAGATCAGTGGCTGTTTGGGCTTTGATACTGCACTGCTGCTGGTGTTTCTGCTCAGGGTTGTCTCATTTATGCTAGTCGGTGAGAACGGTAGGGTTTGGCGGTTGGCTGCTGCTTTAGATCCCTCCTCAGCAACCGCTGCTGCTACTGCTGCTGCTTTGCCAAGTTCATGAATCAGCTCAGGAACAGCCCAGTCTATAAAGTCAGATAGCGCGGTGTCTGACTCGAGCAACTTACTTGCTGCTGCTGTTGACCTGCTGCCTGCTGTTGCGGAAGGGTCGCTGATGGAATGCTTGCTGAATGGCCGACTGGTGCCGCTGCTGCTGTTGTCTCTGACTGACATGACATCAGGTGCCTGGCAGCTGCTGTCCTGCAACTCAATCTGCATGCCCAGCGTCAGCAGACAGCAAGAACACAGATAGCAGTGTGTGTGAGAGAGAGAGAGAGAGGGAGAGAGAGAGAGAGAGAGAGAGAGAGAGAGAGAGAGAGAGACAGAGAGAGAGGGAGAGGGAGAGAGAGAAAGAGAGAGAGAGAGAGAGACACAAAGTTGCTTGTCCAAGCCACAGTACGTGAGTGGGCTCCCCTGCACAATGCAGATTGATCCATCCGATCAGCAAATAACTGAACACTCAACATTTGCGAGCGTCTGAGAACTTCTAGCATTGACATGGCCTTGACAACTGAGCAGAAGCAGTGGGGTGTGCTTATGAAGCTCCCAATTGTGATGACTGACATGCAGCATTGATCAGCGGCATTGCTGCTGTCTGCCATGGTGCTGTAATGGTCGAGCTGCTCCTGGAGTCGTCAAAACAACATCCAGCAGACAAGGCTTCAAGCAACTCGGGGTTTGCTGTGGCTACCTGCAAACCCTACACCAGCCCCCCCTCCACCCCTCCGCCCCCGCACCTCTTCAGTTTGCACATCCTGTTCATGGAGTTCCTGATCCAGCTGCCGTGTTTGACTCGCTGCTGCAACCTTATCAGCATAAGCACCAACGCCCAGCGCCAACTGCTGATATGCACTCATAGGCTGCAGGACCAGCAAATCATTATACACTGGCGATAGGCTCAATTTGACTTGCTGCTGTAGTTGCAGTGAGCGTGTTAGGGTCTTGGATGCTTTGGAGCGCTGTGTGTCTGTAAGCGGAGGAGATGCTGGACTGATAAAGTATGAGATGCCATCTGGTGCTGCTGACTGAGCTGGAGCTGCTCCAAAACCTGCAGGAACAGCAAAGGGTTTATGATACTGCAGTGTTACTGATGGCCGTTGTGTTCTATGCAGGAATGGTTTTGCACCTGCTCAGCTGTTATGCAGGCACCTAGTTGGCATGATCACGACAGAGTCAACCTGGCATCACACGTAACTGACTGAGTTCTTTTTCTGGAATCCTGCAGGAATGATCGCAACGATCATAACCCGTAGGTCCGAGCTAGAGCCTTCATGCAGGCATTCCAAGGTGCCCCAGATGGGATAGTGCACCAACAATGCAGCTGCATAGGCTACCTCCCTGCCAGTGTCTCGTCTGGGCAGCTTTGTACTGACAAGGTCCTCCAGGCAGTAAACTGTTGTTCATGCCTACAGCAGGCATATGCATATACTGCCCAGAATAGACAATTGCTGTTTGAAGGTACCTGACCCGCCCCCTGTTATGAGCGAGCGTGTGAACTGTGTTGCTGCCCGGGGCTTCTGCTTCACTGCTGCAGCTGCAGTGAGGCTGGGCCAAGCCTCGTCCAGGGCTGCAGCGCTTGTCTGTGCGGGCTGATCTGGGACCTCCAGTTCATGGTCGCTCTGTAAGAAAGCATATTGAACGCATGCAGGTGTCTCAGAGGCGAAATGTCACGTAGTAGCTCCTTTGGTGTGACATGCCAGCGTTTTGTTGGTTGGAGATGCCATACGCTTGTCTGGGATGCAACTTTACAACCTCGGCCCCCCTGCCAGCTGTGGATGATTGCTGTGCAGTTTCCTTAATAATTTCGCTGGACTGACTGGTAATGACCGTGGTGGATGGCTTGCCAGGTGCATAGATACATATACAAAACTGCAGCAGCACATCTATGCCAACTGCTCGCCTCGAAGTCCTCGTCATAATCCTCAAAGTCTTCATCATAGCCAGTGTCTGACATGTTGTGTGATTTTAAATTGCCCTCAAGGGCTCCTCGGTGCTACATGGAGGAATCCCCGCCAAAGCAGTCAGCTGCTATGTCACCAGTGAGAGCTCAACAACCCGTGCATGCTCATAATGCATGGTACAGCCTTTATAGCAGCGAGAACAAACGCTGCGGCCTGTTGCGCCAAGCTGGTGTATGAAGCAGTCAAGAAACGGTCTGATCGACGTCTGTGCATGCTCACGACGCCATCGCACTGACTCGGGTATTTGTAGTCAGCATGATGGGCCCAGGATCACACGTTTACTGACCCTTTGCTGCAGTCTGCATTGTAGTGTCATCTCGCAGCTGTGCAGACATTGCTTCGGGCCCACTTCTGCTCGCAAAACGTCCCAGGCTGGTATTGTTGACGAGTTTAAGGTGACCAGGCTGCTTGCGGTAGCTCTTGCTGTGTGATGCTGATAGCCCGCTTGCTTGCGGGCACGCCCTCTTCAGCACTTTACCAGGCGTGCACAGAACACCACAAACAGATTGTGACTGCTATATTTGCCACAATGCAAATCCACAGCAAGGCTGCCGCCGGTTCGCAGCTTCGCACTGCTAGTGGTCATGGTCCCTCACAGCCCGTCCTGCCAATCGCCTGCCGGGGAGGCGCTGCTAGTACCAGCAACCGCTGTAATGCAGATCTGCAGGCTCGAAAGTCGGCCCACATACCGGTAAGCGGAGTTGCTGTGCTGCCTCGGGACCTCTGCAGCAGCAGGGTCTGCTGGGACAAGCAGTCACCCAGAGTTGCCGCTGGCCTGCTGAAGTATAACCAAAACAGTTACACACAGTCGTACCCAGTAGTATACGAGGCTGCAAGAGACACTGCAGCGGGCATGAGGTATACATAAACTCAGCAGCCTGTAGTAGGCTACTTTACAGCAAGCCACTATCAGCAGCTGTATCCGCCATCAGCAGTCAGCAGCATTAGCCCTGTATCTACTCCCCCCACCCTTTCTAACACCCTTACTTCGCAGTCTGACATCTCACAACCTCCTGCAGGTGTTCCGACAGCAGCAGCAGTCAGCATGCTTCAGCACCAGCAGTAGCACCCCCACAACCATTACCAGCAGCAGCCTCCCGCACTATGCCTCAGAAGACACCTACGAGGTCATTGTCGTAGGTGCAGGACACGCAGGTTGCGAAGCAGCGCTCGCAGCAGCTCGCATGGGCTGCAGGACACTACTGCTGACCTTGAACCTCGACAGGATTGCCTGGCAACCTTGCAATCCTGCAGTAGGCGGTCCTGCAAAGTCTCAACTTGTACACGAGGTTGATGCGCTGGGCGGAGAGATCGGAAAGATGGCTGATAGGTGTTATTTACAGAAACGAGTGCTTAACAGGTCCAAGGTATGTAGCAGCGCAGGTCACTGGCAACTTGCTCTTTGTTGCCGTTGCATCAACAGCCGCAGCAGTCAGCAACAACAGGTCTCAGCGTGTGTAGCAGAGTTGAAGCTGTGCTTAGCTGCAGGACTCTATAGCACAGCAGTGGGGTGTGACAGTCTGCCTCTGTGTGTTGCTGAATTCACTGCCAACCACTTGTGCTGTTCACACTGGTCACCATGAACAGACTGGTCACTCTTTCAGCAAACAAGTGCCCCAGCGCTCAGCAACAGCAGCGTCCAGCCGTTACAGCACAGTGGGGCTGGGCTTGTCCGGGGAAGGGGGGAGATGCACACAGCAGGAGTTCATGTCAATGAAATGGCTTCATGTTGTTACTTCACAGGGTCCTGCCGTCTGGGCGCTGCGAGCAC
>NSMO01001271.1:19975-35663 GCA_002588565.1 Coelastrella sp. UTEX B 3026
AGTATGGCCGCTGGTAAAGGAGCAGAAGCACCCAGCACAGGTGTGGCCTCAGGGCAGAAGCAGTAGCAGCAGTGGTGGAGAATGTTCTACATCTGTGGTGGGATGAAATGATAGCAGCTGCAAACGGTTGAAATTGATGTGCTTGAAGCTGCTCTCTGCTGACCTCCTCTAAGTAGTGTTTGAGGTTTCAGCTGTGCAATCAAGCTCCTTATCGACATGCTTAGCATAAGATCAAGTATTGTGTTTTGTGAAATGTTTGCACACAGGATCGGATAAGCAGTTTCAATCATGCAGGCCTATTTGTTGTATGGATTGTACAATCTTGGGCTCTTAGTCAGAACTCGCGCTGGCATTTATATATACATGAGTTGCACAACTGTAAGCAGCTTGCATGTGTCAGTGGGTACTGCCCTGCTGCAGTGGTGTGATGAGGTCTCAAGGTAGGTATTGTGGAGTCGCCCCGACACACACAGTACCCTCCCTCAACTTGCGCTAGCGCTCTTTTGAAAGCGCTATGCGGAGCTCATTCATTCATTCATTCACGAGGTCTCTGTGTTCCTGCTGCATCTTCAGGTCTGACTGAGGCGCTTGTGAGCTTAGGCTTTGAAACAGACCGCCTCAAGACGGGTACACCCGCCCGTGTAGACTCACGCACAGTCAACTTCAGCGGATTGGAGGAGCAGCCAGGTAAGTGCTCGACCAGCAGATGGTTGCGCTTTGAATGCTACCAACTATATGTGCCTTTCCTGCCTGAAAGAAGCTGTGTTGGACTTGTTAAGGGTCTTTTTGTGACAAGGGAGTTGGATTCTGGTTGATAATCCCAGCTGCAGATAAACATCCAGCTCATACACACCAGCTGCATCTAGCACTGCAAGCGTCTACTGTACAGGGAAAACACAGATATCTTTTGGTTTCCAAGCTACGTCTCAATGTTCATCAAGCAGGTGTGCCCACACTAAGTTGCTATCACGCTGAAACATACATCATGTGTGCAAAGTGTAGGTGATGAAGATCTCCGGTGGTTCAGTTTTGACCCATCTGTTCACATCCCTCGTCCCCAGATGAGTTGCTACCTGACACACACCACTGCCGAAACACACAAGATCATCCGGGACAACTTGCATGAGACACCCGTGTACGGTGGCTGGGTGGACGCATCAGGGCCAAGGTGTGCATACACATATGTGGCATGCAGCGCTTGCAAGTTCCCAGACTATGTCGTGTTGTACAGTGTGTTTCTGAAGCGGCTCTGTGTGGCCTTGTCCTTTGACATATTGCGATTTGCCAATGTGTGACAACTATTTTGTCCTTGTAATTGCATATGCAGCCATCCACTACAGAGTCACGTCCTCCGTGCAGTGTCCTTGTCTGTTGATAAACTCCAGCATCGTGTGCACAGTAGTGCTTTGTGTTGGGAGCAAAGAGGGATTGTTAAACCCCGTACACACCTGCATCTCATGTCTGCTTGATTCAGGTATTGTCCCTCTATCGAAGATAAGATTGTCAGGTTTGCTGACAAGGAGTCTCATCAGATCTTCCTGGAACCAGAGGGCAGGAACACACCGGAGCTCTATGTGCAGGTGGGACACAAAGGGAATGAAAGTCTGCTGGTCCGTCGACCCGTCGAGCCTGCCATCATACACCACAAAGCTGCGTCCTCTCTAGCTTGAGTGGTTCCCTGTGTTGCAGCTTACAGCACACATGCCAGGTCACAGCTCTTGATTTCGTACAGCATATGCAGTGGGTTTTGCATCTTTTGCCAATAAAACTCGCCTGTTTGGCTTGGAGTCGAAAGTCGCCGGGCAGCCTGGAATGGAGTGAGGTCTGTCGTTACATAACATAACACAACTGTTCTATGCTTCCAAACTGCAGGGTTTCAGTACTGGTCTTCCAGAGCGTTTACAACTAGCTCTCCTGCGTTCACTACCAGGCCTGGAGAGCTGCTCGATGTTGAGGCCAGCATATGCTGTCGAGTACGACTACCTGCCAGCGCATCAGTGTCATGCCAGCTTGGAGACTAAGAAGTTTAGGGGGCTGTTCTTCAGCGGCCAGCTTAATGGCACTACAGGTCAGCTGTTGGGCTGCTGTTAGCTGGCTGTGCAATGTCTTTAGCCAACTTTGGGTTGCTACTCCATGACTGCCTTACATGAACTTGGGGTGTTGCTGCTTGCTTTTGGATGCTATTGGGTCGGATTTATGGCAGCGCTAAACAGTTCGATGCGTGTGTGCCTGTGCCCAACTGTCATGCATGAACATGGTGTGGTTCTGCTGTAGTAGTGAGACCCGTGCCAATGTTCCACTCCTCTGAATGTGCCAATTTGCTACTTATCTGAGGGAAAGCCGGGTTCACAGATAATCGTTTCTGCTTGCTTTTGGATCCTGATAAGTCGAATATTGTGATATTTGTTTTGAAAGACAGCAAATAGCTGTAGCAGTAAGAGTAACAACACAAGGTCGTGTGTCTATGTATCTGCCGTTATACAGGCTATGAAGAGGCAGCAGCCCAGGGGTTGCTAGCTGGCTTGAATGCCGCACGTCGGGTGCAGCAGTTACCATCGATCACTCTACCGCGTGAGAGCAGTTACATGGGCACGCTCATGGATGACCTGGTTACAAAGGATTTGAGAGAACCATACAGAGTCCTCACAAGCAGGTGTGTGCGCGTGATAAGACATTTGCAGTAGTCACGGATTCGCTGTATCAGCTTGATGGGGTGATCGTTATACTGCGCTGCAACTTGCAGCATATTGAATTCGCCTGGATACTACCCTGTGCCCAGGAGTTGCTCGCAAAATCTTGAAAGCTCAGTGTTTTCAGTCTACATAACAAGCTGCAACTGTCAGATCGATTGCACTGTTGCATATTGCTGTTATCTTGCAACTATTTTGCATACAGATAGTTGCAAGATAACAGCAATATGCAACAGCGCGATCAATCTCACAGTTCTGCTGTCACAGCAAACTCAAGCCTGGGCTAATAAGTGAACATGCCATAGGGGTCGTCAGTAACTGACCGGGTTGGCTGCGTGTGGTGTGTTTGGTGGTTCTTTCAGGAGTGAGTATCGTCTACTGTTGCGAGCGGACAACGCAGACCGCCGTCTGACCCCCCTTGGCCGAGACGTCGGCCTCATTACAGACGACCGCTGGGCAGCTTACCAGCAGAAACAAGCACGTATCAATGCTGAAAAGGCACGCCTGGCATCCACCCGGGTGGCAGAAAACAGCCCACTTGCAGCAGCAGTGTCAGCGGCGAGTGGACAAGCCCTACAGCGATCTCAAACCTTGGAGGAGTTGCTGAGACGGCCGCATATTCACCATCCTATCTTAGTGAAGCATGGTTACGGGCCTGATCCGGGATGTGGTGTTAGTACTGCAGAGGCCGAATGCGCGGAGATTGATATCAAGTATGCGGGATTCATCAGCCGACAGGAGAAGCAATTGCAGCAGTTGGCAGCAAAAGCTAGCAAGAAGTTGCCGGTTGATTTGGATTATGCAGCGATCTCCACGTTGTCGCTAGAGGCCAGAGAAAAGCTCAGTAAGTTTAGGCCGCAGGACATTGGGCAGGCGAGTAGGATCGGTGGTGTTAGTCCTGCTGATGTGTCCGCGCTGCTGCTGCATTTGGAGGTGCAGCGGCGGCGAGCAGCAGCTGCTGCTGGTGGTTCTGGTAGCAGCAGTGGCAGCGAGACTGATGGGGAGGGTGCTGGCCAAAAGCGAGAAGTTGTTGCCGCTGCTGCTGCTGTTGTGTGATAGGTTGTACGTGCGCAGACATGCTGTGACTTTGCACCTTGCTGCTTGGTTCAGTCTGGTCTGCAATGGCAAATTTTGTGGCTGACAGGGCCAGCATGGACTTGATACGTTGCTCACTATAAGTGCACCTACATAGGGTAGGCATGGCTGAAGTTATCCCAGTACATGCATGTTTTGTGGTGGTTTGCCTTCAGGATTGGCGCATATGCATGCTGATTGATTAATATGGCCATTGTAGCCAGCGCTCCAGACGAGCTGTGCAAATGCTTCTTACCCTGCCATGGATGTATGCACCCCTTACTTGAGGAGACGGTGAACGGCCTGGCGGAATCGAACGGTAGACTGCACGGTGTCTTCGGATCATGTCGGCGACACGGCTGTTCTGTGTTCGCATGCTTGCGGCTCTGCGACTTCGCACGATAACCGTGTGATGTCTTTCAATGTGTGAATGCGACAAGCTGCTGAACGATGCACATTGACACTCTGCCGACTTTCCCCGGCATCGACAGCAAACGCGGGCTTGTTGGTAAGACTGAGACGGGCCGAGGCGCAGTGGGTGCCGATGTTTTGATCAGCTCACCATCAGAACGGCTCCAGGTTCCAATAACAAGCCGACCGTCAACGTTGCTGCTACCTTACTCATCTACAAGCACCGGCTGGGCCAGCGATTGTAGCACCAAGGACCTGCCGTTACGGCCCCGGGCTGAGGTCGCTGGTTCCGCGGGGTGCCCGGGACATCCGACATGACCAATGCTTGATAGCAACAAGTCTGCAGGAAAACGGTGCCAGCGATACACCCCCCCCCCCCCCCCGCGCGCGCGCGCTTCTCCGAAGCCAGCAACCCGGTATTGATGTGAAACCGATTGCCCATCTTTCCACTGTCCCCAGCTCCAAGCGGCAACAATCACTGATCCACGAATGACAGATACCACGGATAAGCAGCACAAGAAACAACATAGACACATACATATAAGGTCGTACGCACTCTGAGAGTTACGACAATACAGTACTTGACAGCAGGGCTCACACCCACCAAAGGTGGTGTTACGCCCATTTTCATTTGTATGGGTGACAAACAGTATCACCGCCCTATGAAAGTCCGACACACAGCTTCCAACAGTGTTCAGTGCCCACCCCTGACCAGAACCTTCAGCGCCAGCTGTCTGCTGCCAAGCCGCCCTCTACCATCTTCACATGTATATGCGCGTCAAAGCTGGCACGTCAAAGCTGGGCACATCTAGCCGCACTCCTAGCAACCTCCTTTGCCATGAGTTTAGACATTATTCTGCTGAACAGCTCGTCAGGCAAATACCGCTTCAGCCAGTACATGGTGGATGTGGTAGGGCCGACCAGGTATCTATGCTTTGGGTCTTCACAGGTTGCAGCATGATAGATCACAGATACAACTTCGCTCAAGGGCGTGGCAGCCTGTCCGGCTCTGGCAACCTCATAAACAGTCTGCACAGGATACATAACGCACATGTGCTTTTGTTCATAATATGCTGGCCGGTTATTTGGTGACTGCGTTTAAGTGTTTGAAGCAAGGACACAGGAAATCATGCATCGTTGAATGAGCATTTGTCACCGATCAAGGGTACTGTTGAGTGACAAGCAACAGCGTGCCAAACATGCAAGGACTGCCCACATAATCTGCGCAATAACACCGCCCGCATGAGAGCTCATTGATCACGCTTGAAAACCACAACTGGCTTGTCGCTAACACTAACTAACAAGTGAATCCAAGACACCACATCTACGAACACATCATAGAGACACTGCATAAGGGCAATGGTTGCTTACTGCTTCAATGTCCTTGCCGTATATCCTCTTTGCCTCAGCTGTTGGCAGCACTCCGCTCGCCCTCTCTTTGGCCGCCTCCAGGCTGGGCCATATTGGGGTCCTGATGGGACCGGGCTTGACCAACACACACTTGATGCCTTGGGGCTCCAGCTCATATCTGCGGGGATATGCAGGTGTGAAATGGTCCGACTTGGTGGTATACTTGGCAAGGTGTTATGTTGGTAAAGTGCTGCACATACTGATATCATGAAAACTAACAATGGCTCTTGGTATCAGGGCAACATCAACCCCTGCTTCCAAAATCGTGTGGTTCTGCAGGGGGCCAGTTGGAGCAGCTGGTCGATCTGCAAATGCATCGCTAATGCTCTATACAGACTTCAATGCACTATCAGTTTGTAACTGAGCGCAGCACCACTGGACACACAGACCCGCTACTCTCAGGCATCTTAACATCTCAGCAGAAAACAACACAGAAAACTCAAAGATCCAATACCTCATGCAGTCAGTGAGTCCCTCCAGAGCATGTTTACTGGTGCTGTAAGGGCTCCAATACGCCATGGGCATGTGGCCAGACTGTGACAACAGAACACAACAAACATTGCTATGACCTAGCGGAAATGTTCATGTCAGTATTTGCCGCACGGCTGGCCATACATACGGTATTGCTCATGAGTACCTCAGCAATATTGTTGCTGCACCAACAATGCACACTATCTGAGCCGATGGCGGTAAGCAGCAGTCAATCATACACTTAGACTATAGGGAGCATAATAACAAAGTCATTACGCCAGTGGCATCTGAGCTGTATATGCAAGCAATCAGTCTACGGCAGCAGCAACCACGCTGCCTTGCAGGCACAAGCCAGCTGACGCAATAAGTCTCTGCTGTCTTGGGCATTGGTTTCCATGCTTATGTCCATCCATACTGCAACGACATGCAGAGTTCATGCGGTATACTTGGTGGCAGGCTTATGGAACACACCAGAGCAACTCGGAGCATCAAACGTTTGTGGGCCTAACTCACCACTGAGCCCATTGTAAGAATGCGCCCCTTTTGCTGCCCCCTTCTAAGCAATGGTATGAAAGCTTGGCTTGTGGCTAGCACACCCGTCACGTTCACATCCATGATTTTCCTGCCAGGAGACCAACACAACAGGATGATTTACTACTAGTGCTTGGTAATGGATGCATTATGAAGACAAATTATCGCAAACACATTGGTATATACCCAGGCATTGTTCACAATACCTGGAGAGCTCCCTGCAATCAAACTATCCTACACTTGAGACTCCTCTGCTCTTGGATAAGCAGCGTTGTAATTTTGCATCAGACATCCTGCGTTGATCGCCTTTGAAAGTGGGCTAATTGCAAGGAACGATAGATGACAGCCTCAAACCCCCCTCCACAATGAACCTGAGTCCCCCCCCCACCCCCCCAACCCCGACACACATGCGTGTGCATACACGTGCGCGTGCGGGACTGCCAGTTTGCTGCTTAGGTGCTGTTTTGAGACACTTTGTACTCACTTCCAATCTTGTAGATCACAACACTCCACTGGTGCCATGTGTGCGATGCCGGCATTGTTGAGCAGTAGCTGCAGCCCATCATCACCAACTGTTCGAGATACATGCTCTGCTGCTGCCTTGATGCTGCTCTCACTGCAAAGCGTCACCAAATGAGCAACAGTGAGTTGGGAATCCCAGAATAGATTATCTCTGGCTAGGCCAACAAGTGAGATAGGGTCTCAGCGTGCAGTGAAAGCTGTTTGGCTTTTGCTGCAACAGCCAAAGCCAAAGTCTCCATCAAATGCTGGTGCTGCACTGCAGATCTCAGGGCTTGCACATATGTGTTTTCAAAACCTGAACCCTGACCCCAAAGGGGTCCAACAAGCCGGTGAAAGCAGCATTGGCGGCGCCGCAATAGCTACCAGCAGTTGCCACGCAGCTACCAGCAGTTGCCATTCAGTTGCCATGCAGTTGCCAACCAGTTGCCAGCCAGTTGCCAGCCAGCTACTAGCATTTGCCATCCAGCCACCAGTGTACAGCCTGAGCCAAATCCAGTACCTGAATCACTGCTCATCTCTATAATACTGCTTATGTCTAGGACCCTGGTTGTATCCACAACAAGCTACTTACTCTGTAACATCAACCAGCAAGGGCGTGATGACGGTTGACACTGCGGCCAGCTCAACCTGACTCCCAGGAAGCAACACACCAGCAAACACATTCCAACCCTGCAAAGCTCATGCAAGTTCCACGTCAGCAGGGTTGAGCTACAGCGCAGGGCAGTTATTGGTCTGCAGCTCGCAGGCGGTCAGCAGGTGCATGCCATACCTTTTCAGCAAGCAGCAAAGCCATTGCCCTGCCGATTCCCGAGTCGCAGCCTGTGATGAATGCTGATCCTCGAATCACGGATTCCTGGTTGCGGTTTTTCGCCATCCCCAGAAGCCACTTGATCGGGGAAAGATACAGGTTCACGAGCTTGCATGTATAGTACTTTGCCACTTCCCATAAAAGAAGGAAGAGAGGGGCGAGACCCGCTGTGCCAGCCATCAAGCTACGCCTGTCTACATCAGGGTCCATGGTGATATCACACGTGTTGTTTGACAGTATTATGCTGTGTTGATACTTGCAGAGCTGCTGGCAATAAAACTTTGCTGGCAACCAGGCAGTGCTACTGCTGTGCAACAGTTTGGTCAGGCAAGGCCTGGAGGTCGGAATCGTTTGCCTCGTACAGTATATAAGGTCACGTAGAAAGCGTTCAACTGGATAAGAATGCTACCGTGTCACCAGAGTATGAATGCACCGCAAGCGGTGTGGCACGTCAGGGTACCCTATATGCAGTGCTCGAAGAGCCTTGTGCGTCTCAGTTTGTGGATGTGCAAGTATGGAGATGAATCACAAGTTTGCAGCCATCTACTGATTGCCACCTGATGAGCCAGAATACCATGCGGCGTGGGGTAACTGTCGCTACTCCGCAGCTCCCGTAAACATGCCAAGTGGTCAGCTGCAGACTGCCAGTGCGCTTTCATGCCTAAAGCACCCTGCACTGCCACAACAATGGCAAAGGCACTCTGCTTGGGCCAGACAGGCCCATCAGACCACCACCGCCATCAGTACCCTGCTGGGCTTGTACAACAGGCCTGTTTCAGCGGCCTGCCAAGCTTATCTTCTGTGCCTACCGACCAGCAACGGGTTAGCGTGCCTTGTACTTCTGCGCACCACATGGCGCGCAGTTGCTGCTGTCAACTCAGGCGCACCCTCATCAGTGTCTGCTGCAAGCCCGCCATCAGCAATCAACCCCTCCGGTCCCTGGCTTGCTGCTGCTGCACCTGCTAGCCCATTAGCCCCAGCCAGCGTCAGCTGCTGCTGCTGTGAGCCCCCAGGCCCTGCAATCAGTCCAGGCTGGCTCTGCTTGAGACTGTTCTGCCTGCCAGACCCCCTATGCTGCAGGACACTCTGCTGTTCCACTTCATCCAAGCTCGCTGCATGTAGCACCTGCTGCAGCTTGCCCTGCCACTCCTGCTGCAACTGCTTATACTCATTCAGCAGCTTCAGTCTTACGGCTTCCTGTCTCGTCTGCTGCTGCTGCCGTTGCCGACGGTTGTAAGCAACTTGGTTAGCACCAGCTATGTCCGCTGCTGCATCCGCCACCGTATCGACCTGACTGAAACCTACAGGGTTCAACCCTCCTCCCTGGCTACCATTGAAACCCAGGGTCGGCATAACAGTCCTGCTAAACGGGTCGTTTTGTGTTGCTTGTGGTAACGTGGCCCCTAAAGCAGTTTGCTGTGTAGCTGCAGCAACAGCCGGTGCTACTGTATCATGCCCGGTCCGCTGCTTTTTGTGTACATGTTCTGTCCTAAGTGCTGCTAAGCCACCAGATGACTGCAGGGCCAGTTCATTCTTTTCCAACTTGCTCGCCAGGTCGCTGTAGCTATCGTGTACTGCTTGTGTGTGTTGCTGCAGGTTTGAGAGTTTGAAGTCAAGCAGCTGCAAGCGCTGCTGCTGTTCACTGTACTGCTGCATAAGGCAGCTTAGCACTCCTGCAGCAAGACCACACTGTGTCTGAAGCAGTGCAATTACGTAATGGCATGGAACGGCTAGGCATTTCTGGTGCCCATGTCGCCAGCTACTGCTCGGTATGCCATTGGTTCCACAGTGGCGCTTGACCCGTTGCACGCCTGTGGTGCACCACTGCATGTGGCTGTCAAGACGTAACACCCAGGTCCTCCATGCTGCCAGCAGCAAAGCTCCTGCCCGCAGCTGGCATTCATACATGCTTTCTACTCTTGACCTGATACCCAACCTGACAACACAATGTCAGGATACTAGTCCGATCTAGCCAAACATATATGTTGTACATTGCTCACCAATGTTGATGTCCACATACGCTTGGCCAGTTTGAACTGACATAGCACCTGAGGGAGGCAACCTGCAAGCAACAAGCACCGCGTAACAGCCTTGGCGACACACATTTCCTGCCACTACTGCCAGAAGCCTGGCAACAACGTGCAATGCAGCTGCATGCGGCCGTCCACTGAGGTGTGTACAACATTGGCATATTGTGCAGAGCAATGGGCGGGTATAGGACACTTATATAATCCTGTGCTGGCTGCTGCCACCAGGTATATGCCGTGTGCAATCTAGATCTCCTGCCCAACGTCACAAGCAGCGGACTGGTCTGCCAATATGTTGCACAACATGTAGCACCCCAGCAGCAAGCCGGAATCATCCCCCCCCCCCCTCCACACACGCAACACCTGCGTCAGACTCACTTGCAGTCCCCTCACCTGATTGGGACTGCTCTTGGTAACATGTGCACATCTGACATAGATGGTGCTGCTATCGCTGTGCGGCTAATAGTGTCAAACCAACACTCAAACCGCAAGCTGCTTTTGTCAAGACCTGCAAAAAGGAGAGTATACAAACCACATGTTTGTAAGAACCACATTTAGCAACTTGCGTCACAGCATGCAATGAATATGCAGTGGTTGTAGTGCTAGAGCAAACAATGAGCGAAAGCCTACAATAACAGTGAGCTGCAGTGGAGGCAGCAGGCTGTTCCAGCAGCACAGCACTGCTGCTATATTGGCAGCGTGATCCGTTGCATGGGATGCTCACGGGGTCAAGGCTGGTGCTGTGGCCTAAGGGTAAACACCTGCTGAACGCACATGGGATCATGCATGCTATCGCCTGCCACACGAGCAGTGTATGATCTGCTTCAAAGGCAGCCGCGCACACATGTGGGTGCTGTCCGCAATAGCCGGTAAGCTTATGACCTGAATCATGAAGTGACTGTTGTAAAACAGGCAGCAATTGACAATGACAATTGTGGAAGAAGCAACTTGGTTACCCATACGATGCCACAATCATAGGCATGCACAATCACGGTATGTTCACCTTCCCAGTGCACTTTCAGGTTGCTGCTATGTTCACCTTCCCAGTGCACTGTCAGGTTGCTGCTACTGACACAGATCCCCACAGCCGCCTGAATCAGGCTTGCATCCAGGTCCATGGCTTGCTGCAAGACACAGCCCAGGTCAGTCGGGACAGACACTTCATGTCAGAGGCTGAAGTCACCTCAGAAGCGGCAAACGGCGTGCCGCTATCAGGTAATATTTGCGCTGCCTCTTGATAAGTGCCATTCGAACGTGTAGTACCATTGCTGTTTCTTGCAATGCAGTTCCTGCAGGCCGTGCTGTATGCGGTTCAGCAGCAGTTGGCAGCATTGCTTGCTCCCAGGAAGGTCATGTGAACTGCTGCCTGCTGTTGCTATTCCTGCTTGCTGGATGACCTGCTACTGCTGTATTGCCAGAGTTGCTATGATTATGTTTGCAGGCCCGTTTGACTGCTCATGAGTACAAGCACCACCATCACCACACCTCTGTTGCTATCCTCTCGTTGATGTCTCTGGCAGTGAAAGTGGCTGACCATGCCTGCAGTATACAGCAAGGTCAGACCTGAAGGCTGTTTCCGAAGCGCCTTTGTTATAAGGTTGTACGACAAGTGCATCTGGGTCGAAACGACAGCTGTAATTGGCTCAACGACGACCAGATGTGCAGCTGCACAATCATTGGGCTAGCATTGCATGGAAGTGCTATATCAGTTACGACCCTGCGTTGTTCCCCTCATGCAGAGCAGCACAGACTGTTTATACATACAGCCCGGGGTTCTTTGCGATATGCACTTGACAAAAGCAAGCAGTAGTATCTCTGCTGGTCGCACCCGTGCAGTTTTTGGGTCCAAGACTTGCAATGTGCTGCGGGTGTACAGCCAGAAGAGGTTACAGCAGCTGGCGTAATGACGGGTATGCGCATTTCCGGCTACTTGCTTACAACTGCGTGGACTCTGGCTGTAGAGGCTCGCCTGGCTCCTGATGTACTGTACAGTACAAACTGGTGTCCTTGCTGATTACCCGGACGGCCTTGTCCCATGTAGATGGGTTCATAGCAGCTGTAACTATACAATGTGTTTGTTATAAATTCGGAGCGCTCATAAGGGGAGTGACCAGTGCCAAGGTGAAGGCAGGTGCTGCCCGTGACCTGCTGAGACTGCTGAGAGGTGTGCGGACGCGTAGCGCAACATCGAGCAACGTGTAGAGTCAACCACCATGTCATACTGTACTCATCAGGCCATTGGTGCCAGGTACCGAGTGCCGCTCAGCGGAGTTTTGAACTTTCGGTTCTTCGGTGCCTGTGCAGCTTCGGTTCTATTCAGTCCTCAATGCCTACAATTGGAGGCCAGCAATGTGCACACGTTCGGAGCATACGGTTGTAGCTTGGTTTGACCGCTCGTAATCACACCTTCTCTGTTGTACTGTCACAGTACTACTGTGCATGATGGCAACCACAGCGACCCTCAGAAGCAATTGGCGAAAGGTGTCATCAACAGACAACCTGCAGGTATAAGGCTATTCATCAACCACTGCTTTATGGGCGGGTAGGCGTTTGAACTGCTAGACAGCGTCCCTCAGCATGCCACTGTGCTGTACAGGCTTTCAGCACTTGTGCCGATGCTAGCTCGGAACCGGTCAGCAAAGCGAAGCGACGCAAGCAGAAGCTTGTTGGGTGAGTGTACTGATGGTCGATTTATTAGCCTCATGCAGCTGCGTCGCTGGCTGCGGCCGAACAGCAGCGCCCCCTTGTACTAGCCGGCCAGCGTCAGTGAGCAGTATTTGACAAGGCAGCCTTGCAGCAGGGAGCTGATGGGCCGCAATTCTGCGCACAGGTGGTCATTGATGGCTCTATCGGCTTTGGTGCTGTCCGCTGAGGTGGCGGTACTGGTAAGTAACATGCAAAGTGCATCTATGCTCTTTGAACTGCAACAGCTGGTCACTGACTGGCAGGGGTTGAACTACAGTGGCTCTGGGTTATTGATTGACTGAGTCCAGCGAGACTTCGGTCTGCTTGTATCTTCTCGGCATTGACTGGCCCTGGCGGGCAATGGCCTGTGTATACAGCTTGCCTGTGTTACAGGTCGGCTAGGCTGCATCACGCCCTTAGTCCCTTTGCTACATGTCATGGGATCATCCCTCAATAGCTCCTAAACAAGTCTATCGAGTCAATGTGTCACGCTGCCATGGTGCTTGTATTTATGCAGCTCTCAAAGGCGCTGCCAAATCTGCGCTGGACGCTTGCACACACATTGTCCCAGGATCAGTAAGCTCCCCGCTGCCAACGTCTAGCATATCTGTTATCTGCCATACATTGTCAAAAGGAACATTTTGATCTGCACCACAACGGCATGAGTTCAAGTTGACTCTGGCATACAGGCATAATGTTCAATTTTCAGACTGCCAAGTTTTGTTGTTATGGGTTGTCTGCGGTCCCCCTAGCTTGGCTGCTTGCAAGCTGAACCGCTCATGAATGAGCCGGGGCATGTGACATTTGTTGCTCTTTCACTGCTAAACCTCTGCTGCAGGCACTATGTCTATTTGGTACCTCTCATGGTACCCATGGTCCTGATTGTGGTAAGTCACTAAGCACCGCATTGCTGTCTCCACTTGGAATGGTTCTGCCAGCAGCAGCTAGCCTGCCATGCAAGACTCAACAAGCTTTTTTTGCGGCTACGGTGCTGCTCGAGCAAAAGTCTTGCTGTTGGAAAAGGCTTTCAGCAATGCGTCTGCTTCTGTTCTGATCTGCTTGATGCCCTGTTGTTGTAAGGCTCGCAAGCAGTTCAGTGCTGCTGTACAGTTGGCACTGATCAGTCGTCTGGCAATGAGACATACAAGTTTACGCCCTGTGCCCAAACACCAGTAGCTGTCAATCAGCAGCCACTAGTTTGACATTTGCTGGTCGTGTGCATAGGTGCTACATGCTGTTGTCTTCCCTGCTTGCTGCAGATAACCGTCAACTGGTTCAGCCTCAAGTTGTTCAAACACAACTCCTAAGTACTGCCAGGGGTGTTCCTGCAGCCCCCTGCCCCGAACACAAGGAAACAGTCATACCCCTCGTTCAAGACCGCCAGCAGCCACCAGCCTGGCGACATAATGCGACAGCCCCAGCTGACCTGCGTACTACTGGCTAAGGCCCGGTTATTACATGGAAGAGATGCTGAAGCGTCTCTTTTGTGTTGCAAGCAGTTGGCTTGTCCAGGGTTCCGTAATCCTGGAGGGTTAGACACCAGCTGGTTCAGCAAGGCAGCCACCAACAACAACCTCAATTGCCTGAAGACTCAGGGCTCCTCTGCAGAAGGATGTTGCAAAGCAACCGCTACATGTGCAGGTGGGAAGGCAGGCTGATTTCTGCTGCTGTGCTTTCTAGAGGCAGACGGCCTTGTGCATATAACTGTGACTGCATGTGCATATCAATATCAATCTCCTCAAGGGATTGTCATCATTGTGTGCAATGGATGAGGGTGGCATTGCACTCAGCAGTGTACCAACACGGCAGCACTGCTGTTGCCTGAGCACCTGCATACGTCGCAGGCAGTATCTCAGGGATTGATCCCACAAGGCTTCAGCCAGTGCTGTCACCCCCTGGCACATCTCACACATCAGATGGTATGCTCTTATGCTGTGCCTTGTGGTTTAACTTTTGTGCAGTGTTACACTCTCAGAGTGTACCTTTAAAAGGTATCAGCCGCCAGCACCAGTCACGATGACGCCTTCATCTAGCAGAAGCCTGCAGCATTGAGCCTGTTTGAATTCGCCCTGGGTCGAACAAAGAGCCTCGGATCGCTTGTGGCGTAGATGTCATGGAACGCTGCGTGCCAGTGGATGCAAAGTAGAGCTATGGCTGTGTTCATTTAGTGCATTGTGGGTGCCAGCCGCAGATTCTTGTCTGTGGTTGTCCAGCTGTGTCTGTCAGTGCCATTGAGAGGAGGGGATTTTGGCAAGCTTAAGCACAGCAATACTACTGCGGCAGTGCCTGGTAACAGTATGCCAGGTCAGTGCAGGTGAGCCCCTGCCAGGGGCTCAGTGACTGTTGAGAGCAAGATTGTTGGCTCTCACTTCTGTGTTGCAACTGCGGCCATGGGGACGTGGTTGCTGTGAAGTCACATGGTGGCATATCATACTACATACATATCACACCAGGTATGGCATAAGTAGGTTTCTGCACTGAGGACTTCTGTGCTTCTGGTAACTGTGATTGTAGGATGCATCCTACAAGTTCAACGCAACCAGGGTACAGTGCAGTGACAGTATCCTACCATGTCTCTTTTGACAAGGGGACACAGGTTGGCAAGGTAGCATTGCCGTGAAAGTTAGGGGCCTTGCGAATACGTCACAAGCATTTCCAGTACCAGAGGACAACCCATCTGTCGGCAAACAGTTCCATATCGTACAAAAACTGCAACAGGTTCTGTTGGCAGCTGTCCTGCAAAAAAGCTGCCGCTGACAACAAACTACACTTCAATCTATTGTCAATGCTATGTGTTAGAGCTGTATGCTCAAGCAAGCAAGGAAAAAGTCTCAGCAAGTTGACATAGAGACGTAGACATATAAAGCCACTCCGACCACTGGCAGGTTGAGAGGAGCACCCTAGCAATCAAATACGTCAGCTTAGCCTGCCACGCTGCAACAAATCCCATCTGTTCACTTCAGTGTGAAGTTCACCTTCAAAAAAAGTTAATGCACCTGCCCCTGACTGAACCACAGCAGCTGTAGATGTCACAGAAACTGCTGCAGCTGCGTCTGAGG
>NSMO01001273.1:0-11912 GCA_002588565.1 Coelastrella sp. UTEX B 3026
TAGTCGTGAGCACTGGTCTCTACAAATGGGTCGCTGTGTGCTGAGCCACAGTGGTGGGACACCGAAGTTGCTCCATTGCTGTTAACACATTGCTGCTGAGGCTGTAGTTCTTAGATGCCCAATGCCCGCTCCAGCTGGTGGCCCTGCTGCTGTTTTCCTGGTCTGGCTACATCCATCTCCAGCTGCTGTGAGCACAGGAGCACCGCAACTGTACTGCCAGTTGCCGCTTGGCACATGACAGTCGGCCTGAAGCGTTAAAGCACGCGCTGAATTGTAGCTAACTGTCAGTTGCGCTGGAATGCGAATGTATGTGGCTCATGCACCCAAAGATTGCTTCATGCGGACTATTCAACTCTGCAGGCACCCATTACTGGACCATCATGCTACCGGCCTCCCCATGCAGACACCCCAAACAGAGCCAGACCTTCAGCTTCTTGCTGATGCTCTGTACGTTGGTCCATTTTGCTGCACGCGGGCAACCGTGGAGCTGCGCTAGTTTGGTGGTAAGTTGTGCATGTGCTGCTGTTGTGTGCAGCTGTGCTGACCGTTGGAAAGCCTGCAGCAGTAGACGCTTGACAACCTAACCAACGGTCATTCTACATAGACATGTCTAAGCAGATGACAGACTGACCAGATCGTCATTCTACCCCGCAGTTGAAGCAGCGGTAAAGCCTGAACCACTTTGCCAGTACGGTTCCTGACCTTCGCTCCCAGCTGCGACGCGCCATATTCAGCGGAGGGCGCTTCTGGCTGAGAACTTCAGTCTCTTATTGCTGGGGTGGTTGTGACGCGGCGATCTGTACTTGCCGCCTCACGAAAATGTCTTTACAGTTGAAGGCCCGAGCTGGAGATGCTCAGGCATTGAAGGCGTGTATTGCAGCTGTTTTAGCAAATAAACAGCTTATTTTAGACACAAATGGCGCTTCAGTTGCCAGCAACGTGTTTGGCACCCCTAGCATCAGTCTGACAGCTGCTGATGGAGCCTTCACGGAGCCCAATGCAGCTGCTGCTTATATCCTAGGTCGGTGAGCAGGCCGAGATACCTTACACCTTGAGAGGCAGCCTGCAGTCAAACACAGGGCCAGCTCCACTGCAACAGCCGAACATGGCAAAGGACTACAGCACAAGTATGGGCATGAAGCGACCCACCAGTCGCATGCAGCGTTCATTGGTGCTCACATGACTACATGCGGCTGCCTTACCTGCGTGGCGTCTGCTTAGGTGTGCAGCAATGGCTGCAGCACACTTGTAAAGTTTCCTCGCCCGACAGCAAGGGTATCAACCACTGAGCTTCTCCCTCAGGAGACAGAAGCATGGACATGGCTTGCATGGTGAAATCGCTTAGCGTGACATCGCAGCTGTTGTTCCCTGCGCAGGTAGCATTCCTGCAGCAGCGGACCACTGGTTGCAATGGGAGGCCTCACAGCTTCGTCCTGCAACATACCAGGGAGCAGCAGGACCAGCAGCGCAGCAGCTGGCAGTGCTGGACCAGGCACTAGCCGCTGCAGGACCTTACCTTGCTGGTAGCAACATCAGCATTGCAGATGTAAGGCTCGCCACTGTTCATCTCAAATATATATAGACCTGGCTTGACAGCCCCTGAACCAGCTATTGAACCTGCAGGAACATGTGACCTGGCAGAAAGTCGTGTGTGTCGCACGCAGCAGCAATGAACTGCTGTGTCTCAGCAGCGGTAGAAGTAGCCCCTGGTACAACTAAAGCACCAAGAACCAGCATTTCATGTCAGGCAGAGCCTACCTGGAAAAGGGCACAACAGGCAGCGAGCGTCCTAACTCACTGTGTGTGCTGCTTCTGCAGGTTGCAGTCTACTGTACCTTGTTGCCGCTCCGAGAGAAGAGCGAGGTCGCTCTTCCTGCAGCAGTGGCAACCTTTATGGATAAGATGGCAGCAGAGCCTGCTGTGAAGGCAGGAACGGAGCAGGTGGGTCAGCCAGCCACCTGGACAGCAGTAGCGGCTCCTGCAGCCTGCAGGATATTGCATGTTATACTTTGTACGGACTCCAAAGCAGATTGTTTACTAATGCTACAACACAGCGACAGTGCACCACCCAAATTCCAACAAAACAAAAGCAGCCCTACAAGCTTCAAGAGCCCAAAGATGACGAAAACAGGTGTGATTCAGCACGAGCATTGGTTTTTGCAAATCCACTTGACAGGTTCTAGTCAATCGCACATAATAATGGCACGCAAGTCGTAGTAATCAAACATCTCAATCTGCCAGCACCACACTACATTGGCAGCAGGTGGCTTGGATCGACATTCCCTCACTTCTGCTCATCCTCTGAGCCGCTGACCAGGTCCACCATGTGACTCAGGCCTAGCACTCCCCTGCCTCCTGTGGCCCTTGACTAAGTCAGGTCATAGCAAATCCTGCTCATTCTCTGACTCATTGACCAGGTCTACCTGGTCAGCGACTTAGAGGATCAGCAGGACCTGCTACATCTGGCTTAGTCAAGCGTCACAGGAGGCAAGGGAATCTTGCGGGGAGCTCAATGCTGTGGTTGCTGTGCAGCATACGCTGGAGAGGCACCTCCTTCGACATTTCTGTGCAGCTCGAACATGCAGATTACAGCTTGCCTGGGTTCACCACTGGAAATTCCCTCATACTCTCATTCAGAAGCCACCATACTGTGTTGCTGCCCCTGCACCTGTTGATGCTTGCAGCTGCTGGCAGGTGCTCCTGCTAGTGCCATGTTGGCAGTGTTTGATGCAGATGCTGCAGCTTTTGTTGCAAAGCTGCCAAAGCTACCAAAGCCCGGAGAGAGGAACATCATGGTGAGCGTACTGTGTTGAAGGTTGTCGTTGTTCCTGATGCAGTAGTGGGCATACATGGCTGACAGAGGACATGTGACCTGGCATGGCATGCGAAGCACTCCGCAGGTTGAGTGTAGCCCTGTGTTGCAGCTACCAAGCCACCTGCTATGTGTGCTGGGATGTGTTATAAATGTAGCTGCATTGCAGTGTGTGCCTTATTGGGCGTTCCTACAAATCAGGGTGTGTGTTTGGCAACTGCAGGTGACAAGTGCCTTGCCGTATGTCAACAATGTGCCCCATCTGGGCAACATCATTGGCTGCGTGTTGAGCGCAGACTGCTACGCACGGTACTGCCGTAGCAGAGGGTACAACACGATATTCATGTGTGGTACTGATGAATATGGAACTGCTACTGAAACAAAGGTGATTAGTGGCCGCCACTGCATGATGAGCTGCTGGTAGGCCAGACTGCAGGGTGCAGCTGCATGTACCAGCAGCAGCAGCACATGTGGGTGCCCAACACGTTGCGGTCCGCACAGAGTGACTTTTGTGCAAAACCTAGATCGTCTATCAGCAGTCAAGTAGCCTAGCAACAGCGGCAACACGCCAATAGCGACTGACAACCTCCCCTCCCTTCCGCAACTATGTCGACCTGCTCTTGAACCCCAGTTGCTGCTGCCTGTTCACCAGCAGCATGACTTGTCACAGATGTAGAGTCTGATCCTGCAATCAATCATACCTGCCTGTAGGCTTTAGAGGAGGGCCTGACCTGTGCAGAGATCTGTGACAAGTACCATGCAGTGCATAAAGCAGTGTATGAGTGGTTCGGCTGCAGCTTTGACAAATTTGGTCGCACACCCACTAGGTGAGTTTGCAAGTGCAGGACTGCAGCAGCAGCGGCGGCACTGGGGCTCTATCACAGCTTCTGTCTTATCAGGAATAGTCTGCAGCTGATCAACATTGGACGCAGTCCTGTTGCAGCTACACCACAGCAATCCCGTTGTCAGCAGGCAGAAGCAAAGTATGCTGTAAACATGGCGACCGAGTGCCAGGTATAGACCATGACTGGTGCGATAGTGTTGTGAGCTTGACCAGGCGTATGCGCAGATCTCATCAGCCAGCGTAACCTGCCCAGCTGTCATGTACCAGGCTCTTACACCTTCAGCCTCAACAGGATATGCCATGTCATTCTCTCTGCATGTGCAAGGCCCTGATACTCACTGTGTTGCATACATCATGCAGGGCTCAGACAGAAATCTGTCAATCCATTTTCCATGACCTGCACAAGGCCGGCAACATCAGTGAACAGACCATGGAGCAGCTCTACAGCGAGGCGGCTGGGAAGTTCCTGGCCGACAGATTTGTGTATGGCACGTGCCCCAAATGCAAGTACGAGGTGCGCTGCTTAGCTGCTACTGGTGGCTGTGTCTTGCAACTCTCTGCAATTTGGCACTGGGGCGGGCTTGGACAAGGGCCTGCACCATAGTCTGTTGGTAATTTATCTTTGCCTTGCTCTTGCCAAGTTGACCGGTTTCAATGGCTGACCGTATGCAGGCTATTGGCCCCTTAACCATTCGGCATCCATCACTGCAGAGCGTGGCCCGTGACCCGCCCCCGACCTTGCGCCCCTCTAACTCGATTGCTTGTGTCGACGCTCGCCCGGCGGCGTCATCCTTGCACATGGCTTGCACTGGCTGGCGGTCACCCCTGGATGTACATGGTCAAATTCGTACCAACATGTATATGTGCAGGATGCCAGAGGTGACCAGTGTGACAAGTGTGGTGGCCTGATGAATCCCACAGAGCTCATCAACCCGCGCTGCAAACTGACAGGCACAGTACCAGTCATCCGCAGCACAAAGCACTTGTTCCTGGACCTGCCAAAGCTGTCAGACAGGCTACAGGAGTACATTGACAGGACTAGCCAGCTTGGAGGATGGAGTGCCAACTGTGTGCAGGTGTGCGGTATGGGACTGATAACAAACCAGGGGGATAAGCTTTGTGCTGTTCCACCTTTTGCGGGTGCAGAACCACAGTTTGCGTGATGGGATTTAGTCTGTCTGGCTCGCGTTCTGAGGAAACAAGTGCACATGTTGTTTGCTCAGCTGCCGTTGAGCTCATAGCAGGCTATGCTTTTGGTCTCCAGGCGATTCAAACGTCTCTAAGTGCAACCTACTACAACCCAGGAGTGTCTGTGTCCCAACCTAAGGCAAAGCATGCTGTGGGGATACGCATGGCACGGTACCACAGCAAAGGGCGTCAACCAGGTTGTTGTGTGTTGCCACACTGCAGGTTACATCAGCGTGGATGCGTGATGGCTTGAAGCAGCGCTGCATCACTCGCGACCTCAAGTGGGGCATTCCTGTACCACTAGAGAGCTACCAAGACAAGGTGTTCTATGTTTGGTTTGATGCACCTGTGGGCTACATCAGCATAACAGCAAACTACACAGACCAGTGGAAACAGTGGTACGTTTGCTAGGCCTTTGTGGTTGGTACCCTGTGCGCAAGTCCACAAAGATGTTTTGTCTTGGTTGCCTGTAACAATGGCACTGCAGAGGCTGCTGTTGTGTGTCACTACAACACCAGTGAGTGCGCATTGTGTACTGCATAACTAAACCTGCAGCTTGTTGTACGAGTAGTGCATATATGGAGATGCGGGTTACTGTGAGGCGGCACATGATGTCAATGAAGCTGCTGTGTATGACCCCCTCAGCTGAATAACACAGCATGTCGTGTTCTGGTGTGCAGGTGGCTAAACCCTGAGAATGTAGAGTTGGTCCAGTTCATGGGCAAAGACAACGTGCCATTCCACACAGTGATCTTCCCTGCTAGTTTGCTGGGTAGTGGCCGTGACTGGACCATGATGAAGAACATCAGCGTCACGGAGTACTTGAACTATGAAGGCGGCAAGTTCAGCAAGAGCCGGGGGACAGGTAAGACCCAGTGTGAGTACCCTGGTGCTCTTGTAGTATACCTCTGTGTGGGGCGGGAGGAGGGAGGAAGGGAATCTGTGTTGCGTCTGCTTTCGCATTCCGCTGACATCTGGCCAAGCCTACAATATGTGTCTCTGTGGCTCTTTTGTGGTGAGATGGTTGCTTGAGGTGAGACAAGTGTACTTGCATTACATAGGTCGATAACCAGCGTATCAGCTGGTTGTTTGTGCGCTTTGGGTTGGGTTGGTGTTTTTCTGCTGTCTACACTGTGTTCATGTGATTTGTGACAAGTCCAAGTCCAGTGATAGCCCTGACTTGGGGGAACCTGGCCTTGTGTAAGACCCCTGCTCTGCTGTTATGCTGGCGATGGTGCATGCTAAACAGCCATGACATGACTGTTTGTGCACTGAACGGTCATCCGTGGGTGTGTATTGTTTAGGTGTTCTGCGTGTAGCGTGGTGTGACCAGATGCAAGTTTTGTGGCTGGCACCAACCAATCAGGACATCGAAACCGACTTTGCAACCTTGCGAACTTGTTGTTCAGGTGCTCTTGACTTAGATTATGTGCACACAGCCGCTCCTGCAGAGCTGTGGAGGTAACACCTGCTGATATACATCAGGTTGCCTCTATTGGCCAAACAACTTCAATCAAAGTGCCGGTCTGCTATGGTTTCCCAGTGTTCCAGATCTCTTTGACACAGGTGCTGATGAGGCAGGCACTCCTGATCAACGCGCGGCACTGCCACATGCATTTTTACAGAGCAGGGCCTCTGACTGAATGGCGAGCTGAAGACTGAATGGTAGCTGTCTTCTGCTCTACTTCTTTGCTGTGTGTGGTTCAGGTGTGTTTGGCACAGACGCTGTTGAGACCGGTATCCCTGTTGAGGTGTGGCGCTACTACCTGTTGGCCAACAGACCGGAGGCCCAGGACACAGACTTCAAGTGGAGTGACCTACAGGCTAGGAACAACAATGAACTGCTCAAGAACCTTGGAAATTTTGTCAACAGGTACAGATCCTTCAACCTTGTGGAGCATGCACTGGCATCGCATATTGGGCCCCACACTGCTTTGCTGGGTTCGAACAACTATTGGTCTTCAAAGTCGTCATATGTACTGCATGCAGCATGCTCTTTGACTACATTAAGGTGAGGTACATGCAAATGAGCCTGGGTCTCGCTTTGAGCCACCCATGGCTGTTCTAGCACTATAGCTGAGAAAGCTGTTCATTTACACAAAACATCTGTAGCGTGATCCTTGTGGTGCCTTGCGGATGCATATGTGCAGGGCTCTGGTGTTTGTTGTGAAGTTCTTTGATGGCAAGGTACCTGCTCCCACCAGCAAGGGCATGGATGCAGTAGCAGAGCTTGGTGCAGCTGTAGGAGCCAAGGTGCAGGAGTATGTTGCAGCTATGGAGAAGGTGAGATTGAGGATGACCAGGAGTGAGCGAGTCCTTACTTGCCAGCTTTCATACATGCACTGCATTACATGTGTGTTGCAATCCTGCGGCAAGTGTCTGTAAGACTATTATTTGGAGGAGCCAGCAGCGAACAATGGCAATTTGCGCGGTCTGAGACGCCTTGTGACTCATCTGTCATCAAACAACATCCTGCAAGGCTTCTGGGCCCTGCACTTGTCTCTTTCACAGTGCAGCCCTTTGTGCACTGCTTGCTGTTAATGTCATGACATAGGCATGGCTGTCCTACTTGTGTACATGTCGTCCTTATGACTGCAACTGATAAACAGTGAAGGCCTCTCTGACCAACTAGGATTTTTTTGCATGATTGTAGTTATGCTGTGTGTCTGCTGTTGCAGATGAAGCTGCGTGATGGGATCCGTCTAGCCATGGCTGTGTCAGCTGATGGTAACAAGTTCATCACAGAGACTGAGCCATTCAAGGTGGTCAAGACAGACAAGGAACATGCAGCAACATTAGTAGCAGCAGGTAAGGGACTATCTAGGTAGCAGCATACTAATCGCATCAGCCACAACTCAGCAGCAGTTGGCAACTGGGTGTAGGGATATTCGCAAGTCCTGTGTAGGTCTTCACTATGTGGGCCAACGCGTCGCAGACCGTGTTGGTGTATGTATCCACAAATGCTGTGATCTTGTCTGGACGCACATGTTTGCTTGGCAAAGACTCTCTGAAACAGGTACAGAGGCTTGAAAATGGCAGAAAGAAGCAACGCACATGCTGTAGCAGTGGTACCATCAGGCAGCAGCAGGCAGCCACAAGCACCCAAGCCTTGTTGCCGGCATAGGACCCTGTGAGTCTGATATGCTTGTGATTTTGCGGTTTTGCAACACCTGGACCTGCTTTTCCCCATGCACCGGCACCAGATGTCCTAGCCCCTGATCATGAACTGCACTGCTACTGTCCCGCAATGTCTACAGGTATTGGTATCGTGCGCTTGCTGGCCGCCCTCATCTCCCCCTACATGCCAACCCTGACAGCCAAGATCCTAGAACAGCTGCAGCTACCCCCCTCATCGGCAATGCTCACAGATGAGCTGGCAGCAGCAGCAGCACACCCTGAAACCCTAGTCGAAGCCAACCATGCTATTGGCAAGCCAGCACCGCTGATCTCAGAGATCAAGGATGAGGTCATTGAGGCCTTGAGAGCTAAGTTTGGTGGCAGCCAGGCAGCAGATGCAGAAAATGCTGCTGCTGCTGCCAGCAGCAGCAGTGCGGCTGGTGGCAAAAAGGGCGGGAAACCAGCAGCACCAGGTGGTAAGGCAGCAGCAGGTGGCAAGGGCAGTAAAGGCAGCAAGGAGCCTGAGGGCCCTGTAGACATATCTAGGTGGGTAGACTTTGAACATGTTCTTATTCAATGCAGTCAACAGCATTTGTTATTTGTTGTTTGATGTTTGGAGCTTGGAAATGCAGGGGGGCTACCACAATGCTATAGCTACTGTATGCTGGACAACCATTTGGCAGCAGCAGACATCCTCCAAACAGCTGGCCTTTGTCATCCACCACAAGCTTTTGTTTCCTGATAACACTCTGCTTGTTCATGAGAACCCAACCTGGGCAAGGAGCTGGACCTACTTCAGCAGCAAAGTCAAACACCAGGCAACTATTCAGCCTGGTAGGTTGATTTCCGATGCTGCTTACATCACGTGTCTGGCTGCCGTCTTTGCAGGATTGACCTCCGAGTTGGTTTCATCAAGAAAGCGTGGCATCACCCTGATGCAGATAGCTTGTACGTAGAGGAGGTGGATCTAGGGGAACCAACAGGCCCTAGGACAGTAGTCAGCGGACTGGTCAAGCACATACCAGGTTAGTGTTCACGCCCAGCCCTGTCAGGGCAGTTCTGAATGCTTTCAATCCAACAAGAACAACAGTGCTACACCTTTGTGTTAGAATGTAAGAGCCGTGCTGGGACTTGTAAACAGCTGCATGGTGGATGGCTGGGGTGGGTGATACTTCTGGTATTGCAAACATCAGAGTGACACGGCTGTTGTGGCGTGTTTTGGTGTGTCGCAGAGGCTGAGATGCAGCAGCGCAAGGTCGTCTGTGTATGCAACTTAAAGCCAGCCGCTATGAGGGGAATCACGAGTCAGGCCATGGTCCTGGCAGCCACACACCCAGACACCGGCAAGGTAGGGACTTGTGCACGGCTGCTTGGGTCATGTACTTGATGCAGCATAGCAGGGTTTTTACTACAGCAGGAAATGCACTATGTGAACATATGTGAGCACTGTTCTGTTGGAGACACTTTGCAATAGTGTTCTTGGTGGTCGCATGTGACCGATTGCCTTTCGCAGCTGTGTTCCCAAGTGAACGTGTATACATCCATAGCCTGCTGGCTGGCCTGTTACGTGGTGCTCATGTTGTAGTGTATGATGCGTTATGTTGACTGTGGCCAGTAGGCGACTCACAATATGAATCACATTGCTCGGCATCTATACATAATCTTACGCTGGCATTCTTGCAGGTTGAGCTGTGTGACCCACCAGCAGATGCTGCTATAGGAGAACGCATCACCATAGCAGGGTTTAGTGGTGAGCCAGACGAGCAGCTAAACCCTAAGAAGAAGGTTTTTGAGCAGGTGCAGCCAGACCTGGCAACCAATGCAGAACTAGTAGCTTGCTACAAGGGTGTACCGCTGATGACCAGTGCTGGGCCTGTCAAGGCTGCAACTGCAGCTGGAGCCAGCATACGATGACGAAGGCTGTTTCTGAACGTGTTTCCAAGGACTATTGATCGCTTCTTCACAAGTTTCGTAAGCACATGTGTTAGGAGGTGCAGAGCGCATGCATGACGTGTGCGGTGTGCGCATGTTGCTGTCATGTTTTGTTTTTGTTCTGAGCCCTTTATGTCAGATGCCTAGCTGTGTTGACGTTCTGTGGCTCGACTATTGCATCTGATGACTCATTGACATTGGCTGAGGTCTTTGAATGGTCGCAAGTAGATTGCGGTGATCCACTTGTCAAGTCCAACTCAATGGGGTTATATGCTCCAGGGTATGCATGTACCAGCTTCGAATTACCGCTCGCATGCAACGTATACCACAACCGATTCGCAAAGCCAGGTCAAAACGCAGCAAGGCACGCATACTACCCCCTTACACACAACAGAATGTGGTGTGCCTTCACAGCAACTGTGACAGCACAGCCCAGCCACAGCACAGGCACAGCACAGGTACAACACAGCACAGACCTGCAGACCCTGAGTCCTGTCACACAGCAGACCCTAAGCCGCTGTTGCAGCCCGTCATAAGCTGCCCACTGACACCCCCGACCACTCTCTCCGTTTTCATGTGGCTGTTGTTTACAGGCAAGCTTTTGTTAGCGGTCCTGTGCCATCGCTTGAACTACAACTGTACTGCATGCATTGGCGGCACTAGCGCCAAACACATGAGCACCCATATCACCATCAGGGCTGCTGTTGCTCCATCTGTTGAGCCACCTGCTGAGACTTGAGCTGCCCCTGGGTGGTGTGACGGGTGTGTCATCATCACTAACATCACTCATAGTCTTATTGTGACCTAAGCCAACTTGTCCTGCACCACTCAAGGTCTTGGCTCTTCCATCATGACCCACGGCAATTGCTGCTGCTGTTCTTGCTGGGCTTGCACATCAAAGAACTTCTGCAACTGGCTCTTCAGCTGCATACAGCTGTGTTGCAGCTGCTGTCTCTCAGCTGCTTGCTGCTGCTTATCATACTGCAGGCATGCTATTTTTAGTGGTACTGTGCTGTTGCTTGAAGTAGCCTGTAGTGCAGGTGCATTCTAGCAGCTCTAGCACTAAACACACTAGCACCCATGTCATCATCTGGGCTGCTGCTGCTGCTATCTCTGCTGAGCCACCTGCCAAGGCTTGAGCTGACCCTGGGTGGTGTGACAGGTGTGCTGTCATCATCACTGCTATCACTGCTGATGGTCCGGCCCAACCTGACCGGTCCTGCACCACATGGTGCTTTGTCTTGTGCCATCATAACCAACTGCGACTGCTGCTGCTGTTTCTGCTGGGCTTGCAGACTGCAAAGCTCCTGCAGGCGGCTCCGCAGCTGCACACAGCTGTCATGCAGCTGCTGTATCTCGCCAGCTTGCTGCTGCTTATCATGCTGCAGGCAAGCTACCTGGTTGTGCAGCTGCAGGTTCTCATACTCTAACTCCTTCTGCTCCTGGCTGCTGAAGGGATCCCAGTTGATGGTCACCCCAGCTGCTGGCTGCTGCTGCTCAGCGGCACAGCATTCATGTGCATCCACTGAGCTGCAGGTGTCTGTGCTGCAGGCGGCCTCAGCAGTCTGTATGGTGCTGGTCTGTACACCTCTGCTGCACGTGCTGCGGGGTGTACGAGCAGCAAAACCAAAGCCGCTGCAGATTGCCACCTCAGCCTGCATACGATGATACAGCAGTAATATACGGCTGTCAATACAGGGACTTCACACTGAGCTGGTCATCATCATGAGTGCATGCAGTATGTTTCTCACAATCAAAGCAGGGTTATCCTCTGGATTCACGCATGGTTTAGGCTGGAGCTGCTGGTGGGTGGTGGTACAGGCATACACATCCGCTGTGCACGGCGCGCTGCCAAGTGCTACCTACATAGTCACACGCCTGCTCAATTGCTGCACATCTATCACATAGGTGCTGCTGTGAGAACATACTGACTGTGTTACACTGTTATGCAGAAACAGTGTTACTCTTACCAGCTCCAGGTCCTTCTCTTCAATTTCTTCCTTGAGTGCAGCAATGGTT